>KQ996442.1:34630-80879 GCA_001598015.1 Dorcoceras hygrometricum
GATTACAAAATCATCAAATTTCGACATTACAACTACAGGAAGAACATTCATAAACGCTTAAAACCATACAGCTGCTGGATACATAACTCAACATTTGTAATATTAAAACAACAACGATGTCATCAGCTGTTGCCTATCAAACCATACCAATGATTCGACCAGCAACTACCAATTACACAGTTATCCAATTTTAATATTACAGCTACTTCAGAAGAACTTTCCTAACATTTCTGGAAATGAATTCAAATCCTCAGTTCATATAAAACTTCATAAACTTTCTGGAAAACATTCTGGAAGCACTATGAACATCAAAACATCATTTTCGAACCCATCTTTCTTTCCTTTTCATGTCTAAATCATTTCAAACATGAACTTTAAACATTTTAACAATCTGAAATTGAATTCCAATCCTCAGTATCTTTTAAACTTCATAATCTTTCTGAAAATCATACTGGAAGCATTATAAACATCATTTTCGAACCCATCTTTCTTTCCTTTTCATGTCTAAATCATTTCAAACATGAACTTTAAACATTTTAACAATAAACAGGCAAGCAGATCCATTAAAACACAATATATGCTTCAAATGGTGTAGAAAAAGATCAGCTTTTACGTGCCTTGATTTGAAGCTTTGCAACTTCAGCTAATTCCTGCAGAATCCTCCCTTTTGAGCAACACACAAATTCTTCTTGAAATTTCTTTGAAGAACACTTTAAAACTTTTCTTTGAAAATGATACAAAAATCTTACTTTATAAACAAGTATTTATATGAAAGGGATTAGTGGCAAGCTACTTGTGAAATCAAGCATGACACACTCCTAAAAGTTAGTAAAATTCCCTTCATATTATTTTAATTTGTAAAACACCAAACCCTTTTCAAAAGAAATCATTTTACCTCCTTAAAACATTTTACAATCAATTTCAAACCAACTTGTGCATTGCTCTTTGGAGTTACCTGCTGGTACCAGCCGCAGCGCACCATTACCTGCTGAAATCAACAATTCAGCAGATACATAATATTTAAAATTGCCAAATGGCCCATATGATTAATAGAATGCATAAATGTGGTCCTATGGATTTTGGGGCGTTACAATAACACTTCTCTCTGCTGGTTCTAGTCGCAACCTCAAAACGCAGCGTTGCAACTAATACAAACGACGTCGCTCCACTGACATCATTAATTCCAGTCGATAGCTCCTGCGCGCAACAAGAATGTTGACCCGCGTTGACATCTGCTTCTGCTGGACAACCAGCAGATACACACACACGATTCCACCAGCTGGTACCAGACGCAACATCGAAACGACGTCGCGCCAACTAATCTAAACGCAGTCGTTTTAGCCCTCAACGCAAATACGCTAACTACAAATCTCGACTGGTCTCTTCACCAGCGACCACAACACAATTCACTAACGCACTTGCTGAAATACAAAACGCACTTCGACTGGTTTTCGCCACCGACCAGCAGGTAGCTCACAAAACCAGCTTTTACCTCAAAAATACCAAAATCACGAAAACTTTTAGAATCGTTCTAAGTATGGTTCTCGACCTGAAAATGCAACTCAAACCTCTAAACAGAGATTCTAAACCAACAAAATCTCTATAAACCGATTAATTCCAATGATTAATCTCAATTAACAAATCCAGATCTCACAATACTTGCTGATTGTAGTATACCTGCTGGTTTGGGAGATCGATGGTGTTGACAGCAGAAGAAATATTTGAGATCAGACGCTGCAAGGAGAATGAACCAGATGAGAAGAGAATTAAACCAAAGACAAAGAGGAACCAGTCGTAGCAGACAATGAAGAAATTAAACAGACGTTGAATCCATAAATATGAATCAGACGTAAATAACAATCTGAACAGAGGAAAAGAAAAGATGTTTAAGCAGTTGAGTAAATAGGTAAAGAAATCAATGGAGTAAAGAAATAATCATATGTGCATATTTTTAGGGTAAATAGGTAAAATTGTGGTGAAAATGTACTGAAGACAAAAAAAACTTTTGGGTCAGGGAGTGAAAACATAGTTTTATTGACATGGGAACTGGTGACTAATTGAAGTTTTGTCATAGGGATTTATGACTATTTTACCGTTAAATAAAATATCCATTTTGTAACTTTAAACGCAAACGCAGTAAAGTATTACAAATAAAAAAAGTAAAAAAAAAAAACAAGAGAGAGAGAAAAGAATCACGTATAGTTAGGGGTGTCAATTCGGGTGGGTCGGGTGGGTTCGGGTCGGGTTGGGGTGAAAGTAAAAAATATTCCACCGAACCGAACCCGAACCAACCCGAAATGGCTCAACCCGAACCTGATTTTTTTCGGGTGGGTTCGGGTCGGATTGGGTAAAAATTTTTCAAAAAAATGCTAACACCCCTACGTATAGTAATGTCGAATTATCAATGAATCCTACTTCGCCGTCATATCTCAGCTTCAACTACGGCGAATGGCAACTACAGTTTCTGTATCAATTCCTATAAACTCCCACCCCTGCCGCCATCTCCGCCGCCACCTCCACAACCCCTACGCCTCAAACCACAATCACCCAACACACCCTTTTGTGACCTTCCCCAATTACAGCCGCTGCAGTGTCTCGCTATCCCTCTCAGCATCACACTCATCTTCTTCTACTCCATCTCCTGCAGAAACTGTCCAAAACCAAATTCAAACAGGTCGTTTCTTGACGAATAAAGAGCTCGAATGTCTCGAATTACTCGGAAATTACAGCTACCACCAGCAATTGGAATCTGGGTTCCTCTGGGTTCGTGTAATGAGGGAAGAAGAAATGGATATGACTGCGACTTTGTTGTCCGAGTCTTTTGCAGAATCGATGCTGATTCCTAACGGGTATGCGAAATTACTTGAATTTTTGGTGAAGAACTATTTGATTGAGAGGAGGGAAATGATGCCACACTGCGCAACGCTTCTCGGAGTTTATAGGGAAAATGGGGAAGAGGATTTTGAGCTGGCTGGGACTGTGGAATTGACATTTGATAAAAAGGGCTATAATGCTAGTCCTCCTACGCCTAATCCTCCCAAGAACTCGCCATATATTTGTAATATGGCAGTGAGGAATCCGCTTCGAAGGTGTTTCCCAAGCCTGTTACTTAAAATGATTCGTTCTGTTTCTTGATCGTGGGCCGAAACTTTGACTAATTTCGCAAGTGATACATTTTTTTTATATAGGAATTTTGCAAGTGATATGTTCTAGTGTCTGATTTTGCTGTTCGATTGGAAGAGTTTCTTCTTGTAAGAAGTGTGCTAGCAGAATGAAAATGAAGGAGTATATGTATTGCATGTGAAACTGTGAATCCTATTGAATCCGAGAGCTCCAGTAGGGAAGAGCGCCACTCTTTCTGCCAAAGGAAAAAATTTCAAATCTTGTTAACCAACATTTTCCACAAAAAATATTAGTTTAGTCCTCTCTATGAAATTATGGATTTCTTCTTGCAGTGTATGTAGATATTTTATACGGTTGAAGTGTGTTAAAGTGATAAGATAAGGCGTTAGTTAAAAGTTTATTTCATATGTTTTGAACTAATATGAATGTGCCATCGGTTGAATTGGTGATCTATCTTCAGAATCCATGCATATGATGGAGCAAAAGGTTGCGATGTTTCCGAAAGCAACATAAGATAGTTAATCATCTATAAGCATGACCTCTTACTGGGATCGTTACCAGTATGTCTAGAGTTGGGCTTAGTCCAGCCATAAAGTTTCCTTTTTATCTTGCCTAAATTCTCTCTGAGTTTTTGTTTGAAAATGTGGTGGTGGTCCTTGTATCACCAAAACACCTAATTCTTTTATAAGCTCGTGTTATCTGAATCTTCATATAAAAACTGCCTCAGGAGAGGCATTGGTTGGCATCTATTGAAAGCAGCGGAGGAACTTATTTCGAGAATGAGTCCCTCAAGGGAGGTCTATCTACATTGCAGGATTATTGATGAAGCTCCATTCAACATGTATACTAGAGCAGGTTATGGTGTTGTTAAGACAGATAGCATACTTACCTTGTTGACATTGCAGAGGCGAAAGCATTTAATGCGCAAGGACCTTCCTGTACTGGAGGAAGATTCTGCTGTTGATATTCCTAAAGAGGAGCTTAGTTGATCAGCTGATGGGTATAACGGATTGAGGTAACAACCAAGTGAATACTGTACAATCATTTAAAACAAGTGACAGCTGTGAAAACTTAACTAGGTATTCATAATTTGCTGTACACTGTATACCATAGAAGAAATAGAAAGACACTTTTCTTCTTTTTGTATTCTCTTGACCTTGAGATTTAGTAAGTAGTACTTGGCCATGTCATTTGGAATTCCAATTGGAAATTTTAAGCTTGTGCTCATGGTGACCATATATCATTGCATTGAAATGTGGTTTCGATCATGAAAGCATGTACCTTCTAGTTCTTATTCTCGAGTTGAACTTCACAAATTTTACAAAATCATACGTGATATGGATGAACTAAGTGTTACAGAGGATTTGAAATTAAATTTCAAATGTTGAGTTTTGTTTCTATACACCGTGTTTACTGCATAAATTTACCAATTTCTCTTTGGAATTTTCTATATTTTCTACAACCACACTCCATGGGTTATAATACCAACAATGTTAAATCAAAAGATGTGATATTTGTTCATTATCTGATGCTTTGTCACCATGTCTCATCTACATTGATCTGAGGTATTTGTGAAAAAGACTCAAGAGGGTCAATAACATTACAACAAGCCAAATGTGAACTTAGATTTATTATATCCATTCTTCGGTACAAACATATAGCATAGAATCTGATACCA
Source organism: Dorcoceras hygrometricum (assembly GCA_001598015.1). Lineage (NCBI taxonomy): Eukaryota > Viridiplantae > Streptophyta > Magnoliopsida > Lamiales > Gesneriaceae > Dorcoceras > Dorcoceras hygrometricum. The sequence continues at coordinate 39,432 of KQ996442.1, forward strand.
TTGTTCATTACTACACCAATATTGTGTGTTAAATGTCATGGTCTAATGGTTCATTCATCTACTAAATCAGCTTGGAATTTAATTATCCAGATAATTTTCTGGCTGTTTGTCTTACTCAATCTCTCGATTATTTTGAGACTGGACACAGGCATAGTCCTGGCTTCTAAATTTTTTGTTGCAACTATTCTGAAACTGTCCCACTGTCCCAAGTGGCTTTGTTTCTAGACCGCTAGCACATATAGTGTGACACTTATTTTCTATAGACTACATGGTATCGTGTGACTAGCACTGAGGATTTGGTTTGTTGGAAAGAAGGAAAGAGATTGGGTGACATTTCCAAGGGAGAATCCAAGAAAGGTGACATTCTTGATTTCATGGCATCTCTGGAGCCAAACGAATAATGCGAAACACAGAAGTATAGCTGTCTTTGAGAGAATCGTTTGGAAAGTCAAGAGGCATCTGTTGCTACTCAACCCGAGGGTGGTTTTTGCCCCATCCGCCAAAGAGCAGCACATTTTGCGGTTTTATGGTAGTTAAGTTTGGTGGTACCAAACACCTACAGCTATTAGCAAGTGGCTCAAAACGAGCTCAGATCTGGTTCAAAAATTGAACATAGATATATTTGTTGGCCCCAAAAACTCGGAATTGATTCAAACCGAATGGGGATGGATGTATTTCCATGGATTCAACCTGCCAATTCTTTACCTTACATTTCAAAACAAAATATTATTATCACTCTTTTTCATGGGAAAACATTTGGGAAGAATGTTCTTTTTTCCCATTATACTTGTCCCATATCAAATTATTATTAAAATTCAAAAGGTTGGCTTATTTAACTCTAGATATGAAAATAATCCAGAAAATTGATGGAAAACCGAAAAGCCAAACGAACTTAAACATGATTAATAAAATAATCTACAAATTTGAGCGGATTTCCATATGCGTATTGAGTGTACGTATTTCAAGCAAAATGAGATATGATGGCTGGAGAGCTTCATGTCTACAACGAGCGTTTAGAAAGATTCTACCCTTTTTATTCTTTGTTAGGATGGTTTAGGTGATTTCCAGATATTCAATTAGCAAAACCAGAAGGAGATGAAACAGAAAGCAAGATTAGAGGAAATTAGCTGAAATTGATATATCATTCATACGCAGAAACATGATGGAAAGAACAAAAGAACTCCCAAAATAAGTCTTTGCATAGTCGGTCTTTTTTTAAAAATAATATAAAAAAAAATCATTTGCAAAAAAATCACGAAATCAGATAGTTTTTTAAAACTATAATAATCCGGGATCACAAATCCCGGATTCTTTGCGTGCACAGTTTAAATTTATGATGCGTTTTTTTTAATTGATATGTCAAATCCGAGGGTCAAAAACCCAGATTCTGAAAAGCTGAATCCGCAGCAGTAACTCCCGGATTCGCTTTTATATATATATGCATCCGTCGCAAGAGTTCTTCAATTCCCCCGATTACATTTCCTGTGTCGCATTTCTTCGTTCCTTCCTTGCTTCCCTTCTTTCTATCTTTTCATTTTAACCTTCCATTATATTATTGTTGTCATTCAGTTTTGCTTCTGGTGAGTACTTTGATCCGTTCTCCTATTTAATTTATTTATATTTTGACATCATTATTTTTAATTATATTTTACCGAAATTGAATGAATTAATTCAGCATTAAAGGGATGAATTGGGTAATCAAGGAAAAGAACGAAATACGTAAAATTCGTGCATTTCGAGCGAACGAAATAAAAAAGAATGGAAAGAAAGAATGCATGCCTAGTTGTGTATTTTGAATGAACGAAATAAAAAGAACGTAAAGAAAGAACGCGTGCGCAGTTGCTGAAGGAACGAAATAAAATGAACTAAATTAGTGTGTATGTCGAACAACGAATTGAGGCAATTTATAGGCAACAGTTTTGATTGAATCCGCAGTTTTCTTTCGTGGATTTTAAATCCGTGACAACTTTTTAAAAACAAAACAAATTTCTCAGAATCTGTGAATTATAATCACGGATTCATAAATAAAAAAATGGAATCCGTGCTTTAAAACCACGGATTAAGAATAATTAAAAATAAAATAAAAAAAACAAATTTTTCGATTGACGTGCAACCGACTATCAGAATCCGGAGTTTTAAACTCCTGATTACCATAAATTTGCAAGCCACCACATGTTACAATACTTTTCAAATTGATTTCTTTTTTATATTGTTTTTTTTAAAAAAACCCTTGTATACTCCCTAGTGTTACAAGGTTTCTACGCCCCAACAAGATAGCACTCGTTTTTCCAAACCTTGAGCGACTTGAATCACGCACTGATTCAATCAGCCTTTGTTCACGTTTATAGTGTTTGTTTATAGTGAAGTATTCCTCACCCAAGCCACAAACTAACGCACACTTGCACAATGTAAAGAGCACAACGATTTACGGGCAATTGCCCACCTTTGATTCACTATCACAAAAGAGAACTACAAAGGAAGCCAATGGTTTGCACACAAAAAGGCTCACACTCGTGAATAGATAGCCTTGTGCAACTCATGGCAAATAACATATGTGAGGTCTGGGGCTCAAAAGAGGGCGGGGGGTGATCGCCGGTGCCAGAGGTTGCACGGACAATGAGCGGCTCCTGGCAGGCTTCTAGAGGCGAAGGGGCACATGAATGAACCGATCTCACATCGGAATGAGGGATTACGAGACTTGGATGTTATAGATGTAACTGAGGTTAGATAGGGATAGCAACGGGGCGGGGCGGGGCCGGTTTTGCCATTACCATCCCCGCCCCCGATAATTCGGGGATCCCCATCCCATCACCATGGGGCTCGGTTTGGGGACGGGGATCCCCCTCCTAATAATAATATTAAATAATAATAGTAATATTATTTTTATATCTAAAAATTTCCCCATACCCGCCCCGTTTCGGGTTTTCCCCGCGGGCCCCCAAACCCCTGGGGAAAATTGCCATCCCTAAGGTTAGATGAGGAAAGACTTATCAGATTTAATTGGTACTACTCACACCAACAATGTGCATCTTCTTTTCGATAGCTCATCACTTAAGAACTCCAAAGTTAAGCGTGCTTGACTTGGGATAATTTTGGGATGGGTGACACTCTGGGAAGTTTCTCAGGGTGCGTGCGAGTGAGGACAAAACACGCTGAAAAGATCAGTGTTGGTACAGTGGGGGCAGTCGTTAAATCTGGGGTGTTACAGGTTCCGATGCTATGGCTGCCTTCAATCTCTCAAAAGCTTCATTACAAGAATCAGACCACACATATTTCCTATCCTTCTTAAGCAGATCAGTCAACGGCCCAACAATACGAGAATATCATTTGATAAAGCGCCGATGATAATTGGCCAACCCCAAGAAAGTTCAGTCACTTTCGAAGGGGCAGTCCAATCCATGATTGCCCTAACTTTGGTTCGATCCATTCGGATGCTTCCCTGACTTATAACATGGCCAAGGAAAGTGATTTCATCTCTACAAAACTCACATTTTTCTTTCTTCACGTAAATCTGGTATTCCCTAAGCCGTAAGAATACCGCCCGCAAATGTTTCAAGTGGTCACTCAAAGACTCACTATACACCACAATATCATCAAGATATACCACAAAAAAACGATCCAAGAACTCCAGCAATACATCATTCATCATATTGCAGAATGTGACAGGTGCATTCGTTAAACCAAATGGCATAACAAGAAACTCATATGAATCGTACCTTGTTACACAAGTTGTTTTGGATTCGTCTCCATCGGCAATCTGGACCTGCCAATAGCCCGACCTTAGATCGATTTTTGTGAAGTAACTGACCTTGGAGAGTTTGTCAAAGAGATCCAAGACATTTGGAATAGGATACTTATTCTTGATAGTAACCTTGTTTAGCGCCCTGTAATCAACACACATCCTCAATGTACCATTTTGCTTCTTTTGGAACAATACAGGCGAACCAAAAGGAGCTTTAGATGGCTGAACCAACCCAGCATCCAGCAACTCACCCAGTTGCTTCCTCAATTCGGCCAACTCCATGGGGACATCCGGTAAGGGGCCTTCGCAGGTACAATTGCACCAGGCTCCAGTTCGATCTTGTGATCCACTGCCCTCCTTGGAGGTAACACTTTGGGTAACTCGGATGGCATCACATCAACAAACTCATCCAACAGTTCTACCACAGAATCTGGCACTTCATGGTATACGTTCGACTTAGTTTCCACAAGTGCAGCAAGGTATGTGCACTCGCCATGCTTCAATCCCCGCTCGATTTGCATGGTCGAAAGCAACCCAGATTTCTTATCCTTCGGCTTAGTAATATCATAGACGCCTTGCACAAATGAGGGACGAGTTTCTTCGGCAATCAACAAGCCGCCTAGATGAGGCATGACCGCAACATGCGCTCCCACTAAGAATTCATTTCCGAGGATAATATCAAAATCATCAAGAGGAACCGCCATCAAGTCACACGGTCCTGACCAAGAGCCAATATCCAGCTTCACCCTGGCCACTCCCTTTATGCAAAGGATTGACCCGTGAAGGCCCTTCCTTGTCAGACTCGTGATCCTGTTCCGCTACCGTTGTCGTAAGTTTGTCACGCTTTGGACAATCCCTCATTCTGTGATCACCATTATAGATGAATCACCCCTGTTTGAATCGTCGATCACCGAAATTTCCTTTGTCTCCCTGGCCACAGTTTCACTATCTTTCTTATTGAAGATCTTTTTTCGAAATTTCTCAGATTTCACAAACTTGGCCTTAACCTTATCTTTGCCTGTGTTTTTCCTGGCCTCCGAGTTAGGCGCCCCAATTGTTTTGAAATCCACCAATCGATCGGCAGCAGCAATGGCAGCAGGCAAATCCTTGAACCCTTGCCGTCTTAGTTCGGCTTGGGGCCAAGGTTGCATGCTAGCCAAGAAATTGAACAGTTTGTCTTCCTCCGACATCTCACGAACATCCAACATCAAGGAACTAAACTCCTTGACATATTCCCTGGTAGTACCGGTGTGTTTCAATTTCCGCAGGGCCTCCCTTGCAAGCACGAAATGTTGCTAGGAAGGAACTGTTCTTTCAACTCCTTCTTTATTGCTTCCCATGTGCAAATCTTCTCCTTATTCGCACTGGCATCGTCTGATAGGCGAGCCCGCCACCATAGTTTGGCATCGCCACTCAAATACATGCTGGTTATTGAAACCTTTTCCTCCTCCGGGAATTTGGCAGCACTGAAGTAAGTCTCCATATCCCACAAGAAATTTTCGAGTTCTTTGGCACTACGTGCTCCTGCAAACGCCTTCGGTTCAGGAACTTTGAATTTTGTTGAAGATGATGCCTTCGGGTTTGATCTCGCACCGACTGCCTTCTTCAACAGATTCAATTCGAGTTCGAATCCATCCACCTTGGATTCGATTTCTTCCCTTGCAAATACCATCCGAGTTTCTACAAAAGTAGATAGATCTGCTATAGCACCCACGTTGCTTTCCACCGCACGCAACAAGCCCTCAACTTGTTGATAGATTGTTTCTGTTGGCTTTTCGGTAGGGGCACCGAGAAGACCTACAATCCTTCGCATCCTTGTTTCGAGTTCAAGGATACGATCACGCAACGAGGTGCATCGAAGATAAGCTAGACTCTTCTGCCATCTTTGTACGTCAGTAATCCGATGAAAGCCACACAATAACCTGACTCTGATACCAACTGTCACAAGGTTTCTACGCCCCAACAAGATAGCACTCGTTTTTCCAAACCTTGAGCGGCTTGAATCACGCACTGATTCAATCAACCTTTGTTCACGTTTATAGTGTTTGTTTATAGTGAAGTATCCCCCCCCATAATATATGATACAACAGATAAGACAAGCCTACAACTGCCGCCAGATGTCCCAAGGATAAGACTCCACGCGTCCAAGGCCTCCAGGCAAAGTGTCCAAACTGTTCCAGAAAGCCTGCCAACAGCCTATAACCGTCCTGCCTTATCCCAATCTCGACCAGCAACTGTGCAGCACTATGCAGCACTCGAATCCAATGCCTCCCAGCACTCTGCATTGAATTTACTGCACTTGTCTCAGCACAAATTCCCAACTGTGCTAGCAATAGCCAACCCTCATGTGCCCAAGCTATCCCGCATAACTTGTGCAAAGCACCAGCACCACATGACGCACTGTGCGCACGCCATGAACTAGTCCATCCACCCAATGGACTAGTGCAACAAGGGTCCATCTTGGCCAACTCTTACCATGCCTTTGCTGCATGCACTCAGCCCCGTGCAAGGCACCAACACGCCCCATTGTGCCGCATGCACAACGAGATAACGCAACTTGGAGAATTACCGATGTAACACCTAGCTATAGCTACTAATCAGAATAGCGGTAACAACATTCCCTGTTCCCCTGAATATTCTGTCGGTCCCCTTTCTTGCCCTACGCCATCTATTGTTGGGCCTTAGACTTAGACCTTCTGTTGTATACATCTGTAATAAAGGGCTTTAGCCTATTGACAACGTTCGTATCAACACGCTCTTCCTTAACATCAGCCTTGTCCTCAAGGCCGGGGAGTTGGAATTGAGAACAGAAGTGTCACGTTCGTATCAATACTCTCCTCCTCAATATCAGCCTTGTCCTCGAGGTCAAGGTGTGGGAATTGAGAAAAGAATACATAATACCACCTTGTCCTTGACGAGTTAAAAGAATAATACAAATTCTTTTCCCGAAGAGACTGTGAATCTTGAGTTGGGGTTCAAATTAATATTTTAGCTTTGTTTGTTACAAAACCATAATCGCTTAATTTGGATTTGAGATGAAGGAGTTATGTCCATTTTTCTATTACTGCCACAATCTGAAAATTTAATTAGAATGCTTAAATAGTTGAAGTTAGAATTTTAGTTGAAATTAAATTCTTATTGGATTTTATTTGATAATAAACTATTTAAATTCATATTCGGGTGATTTTTGTTTGGGCCGATTGTCCAAACTTATATTTGAGGATATATATTAACTTGATAAACTATTGTGGTACTATAGATCAGTTATTTCACGATATTTGACAAAGATTTATAATTGTACTATATATGATTTATTTGTTGTTGCTTGACTTAAGTGATATTATATGTTGTGTTGCATTTTTAGTTGGTTGTTAATGTGCAAAATGATATGAAATATTTTCTCGCTTCATGCACATTTATATTTGTTAGTCACATTGATACCACTTATGCATATCATCTTGAGCATATCTATCTTTGATATCCATTTATATTTCGGTTGAGATCCGTTATGATTATAGTGTCTTGAGGATTTTGGACACCATTCGGTCCGGTTTAGGTAGATGCTTACATCGAGTGTGGAATAATATTTCAAGGCACGATCCACGGAGGCATGCATTAGCTCGACCAGATGTTATTTTGTTAATATCGATCTTTTAACTCCTGATATCCTGATATACTAAATCAGTTCACGTATTGCATTCATAAATGACGTCATGCTTTTTCTATGTCATAATTTTGTGGTTTATTAATATCTCGTACTGAGGTTTTGACCCGTACCCTTTTCCATGGGGATGGTCGTATATCTTTGTGTATGAATATGACAAGCTTTACAGGTGGTTCATCTTTGGTTGCTCAGGAGGAAGCACCGAGAGGAACAAGAGCTCTTTGAGATGTGAGCTCAAGTTAATGCTTTCAGCCACTTTAAGTTGTGTTATTGAGTCTCCAGATATTATTATAATATGGAGTTCAAAACATTTACCGGGGAATGTCACGTATAGTTGTATGTTGTATTTGAAGTTATTTTGGACTGTACTATATTATTATCGAGTCTCGTCGGCTCTATGGTATCGATGGATTATTGTTGTGGTGTTTGTTCCTGGTTGGCATTTAATGTTGAGGGTTATAATTACTTATTTGATATTTTATTTTTTGGGTTATCTTATTTACGGGGAGGTTAAGTCGAAATTTTTATTTGGCCAAAAAGGAAAAAAAATTAACCCGTTATCATTGTGGACATTAATAAAAATCCTGATTGTATGCTAATTAAACTATAGGTGTCAAACCCTCATAAACTTTTATGGATCTCTATATTTCTCTAAATTGGATTTGAGGTCTATTTGTTTGTTAACTTTTCTGCTCATCCAAAGTACCCACTGCTTGGCTACCATCAAACCAGGGGGCGGCTAGAAGATATAGAAAAACAACGTTTAGATCATCTCCAACCCAACATCAAAATGGTGTTTTACACCATTTTGGTGCTGCAAATGAAGTCCAACCTTTTGCAACATTTCTTCAAATTGGTGCAGCACCAAATATTTTGCATTATATTTGGTACAGAGTTTTTGCTCTGCACTAGATCTCTATCTTTTCTTTTCCCTTTTTTTATCATACGAAATAATTATTGAAAAAATATATTTATATACAATAAATTTGAAAAATCAAAAAAAAATTAATGAATAATTTAATTAATTGATTTTACTAATACTAATAAATATTTAAGGCTATTTCTGTTTTTTAATATTAAAAATTTTAAAACTTATTATTAAATGTACATAAATTAATAATTTGAATGAACTTAATTTCTATTGATTTAAAATATTTAATTAATTAACAGAATAAAAAATCAATTAGATTCACTTACTCCAAAATCACATTGTTCAATTAAATTTTATATATTAAAGTTATTTATCTAATTTAATATTTAATATTACGTTTCTTAATTTATCAAATTATTTTAATTTATTATTAAAATAATAATTGAAATATTAATAATAATTATATTGTTAAACCATTAAAACATTGATATATAGGAATTAATGAAATATCATGAGAATATATCTTTTGGTTAAAATTTGAAGTAAGTGGGTTGGAAATGTATATGTATTTGGTGCAGAAACTGCACTAGTTTTGTGCAGAAATTGTACCAAAATAGAGTTATGGGTTGGAGATGGTCTTAAAACAGACTTAGGGCATTATGAGTTTCTTTTCATGCCGTCCGTGTTGAAAATGCCCCTTCAACATTCCAAGCTACTATGAACGAGATTTTGAGGTCATATTTAAGGAACTTTGTACTTTTTTCTTTGATGGCATCCTTGTATACAACAAGAGTTGGGTGGAGCCCTTGAGTCATCTTCGGATGTTTTGGAGAAATTAAGACTCAATCAGCTGTATACCAATGGAAAAATTGTTTTGGGGTGAGGGAGATCGAATATTTGGGACATGCTTCAAAGGCATGTGTTGCGGTGTATGAAAACAAGGTGGAGAGCATAGAATGACGGCCTAAACCTACCAGATTCAAGGGGCTTAGTGAGTTCTTGGAATTGTCCGGATATTACCAAATATTTATTCGTTATTATGGCAAAAGCAAAATAACTAGACCTCTTAGAGAGTTGCTTAAGAAGAATAACTTCGGTGGAATTTAGAAGCAGATAAGGGTTTTGAGGAATTAAAAAAGAAATTGATATCTGCATCGGTCTTGAGACTCTCTAACTTTGATTAGAGTTTTGAAGTGGAGTGTGACGCATAGGGACGTGGGATTGGAAGGCAAGACCATCACATTCTTTAGTAAAGCTTTGGCTGATCGAGCATTAGCCAAATCTACTTACGAAAAGGAGTATAATGCCTTGGTAATGGCCATTCAATATTGGAGTCCGTATTTACTGGGTACGAGGTTTGTGGAGATAACAGACCTCAAATCGCTGAAGATTTCGTTGCATCAACTGATCACCATTCCCGACCAACAAAATGGCTTTAAAAACTAATGGGGTTTGAGTTTGACATAAAACGTAAAGCTTGAGCACTTAATGGGGGCAGCAGATGCGCTATCCCGGAAAGAGCAAGAGACAGAGTTTAACAAGATTCAATAACTGTGGGTAGAGTTTGAGAAAAAATGAGAATTTTCAGTGGCTGAGGATATCCTAAACAGAAGGGTGTCATCGAGAGGTTAAAAAGGGAGAGCATATGGATTCTCCATACTCCATAGCCCATGGAAGCCTCCTGCCCAAAGGGAAATTGGTGTTACCTCCCCATTATTATGGTATTCTTTTCAATATTATTTTTCCCATAATAATACAGCCTCATGTCCATTCTCCATACGTTCATATCAATATTATGGTATTCTTCCATGATCTTAACAGCCAAAGGTAAATTGGTGTTACCTAAATCCATTATCTTAATCGAGTTAAATTTTTTGGTCCAATAAAAATTTCGGCTCGACCTCCGTAAATAGGACAATCGAAAAAAATAAAATATCAGATAAGTATTATAAACCTCAACAACTCACATGAATCAGTGACAACCAGGTACAAACACCACAACAACAATACATCAATATCATAGAGTCGACAATACTCGATAATAATATAGTTCAGTCCAAAATAACTACATACAACAAACAACTACACAGGACACTCCCCGATAAATGTTTTAAACTCCATAATAATATCCATCGATAACACAACTCAAAGTGGCTGAAAGCATGAACTTGGGCTCACAACTCAAAGAGCTCTAGTTCCTCACGGTGCTTCCTCCTGAGCAGCCGAAGAAGAACCACATGTAAAGCTTGTCATATTCATACACACAAGAGATACGACCATCCCCATGGAAGATGGTACGGGTCAGAACCCCAGGAAGATGGTACGGGTCAGAACCCCAGTACGGGATATCAAGAAACCACAAAATTATGACATATAAGATGAAAATGATGTCATATATGAATGCAATGCATGAATTGATTTAAGATATCAGGATGTGTCAGGAGTTAAAAGATTGATATTATCTAATCGAGCTAGTGCATGCCTCAGTGGACCATGCTAGGGATATGACTCCACACTCGACGCCAGCAACTACCTAATCGGACCGAATGGTGTCCAAAATCCTCAAGACACTATAATCATAACGGATCTCAACCAAAATATCAATGGATATCAAAGATAGCACCTGCTCAAGATGCTATGCATCAGTGGTATCAATGTGACTAACTAAAATAAATGTGAATGGACCGACAAAATATTTCATATCATTTTGCACATTAATAACCAACTAAAAATACAAGACAACATATAATATCACATAACTAAAGCAACAACAAATAAATCATATATAGTACAATAATAAATCTCTGTCAAATATAACTGATCTATACGTACCACAATAATTTACCAAGTTAATAAAAATCCCCAAATATAAGTTGAGAAAAGTCGGACAAAAAGCGCCTTACTATGAATTTTAATGGTTTTATTATCATATAAACATCCAACTGAAATTCTAACTTCAACTATTTTTAAGCATTCTAATTAAAATTTTCAGATTGTAAGAAAAGTGGGCATAACTCCTTCATCTCAAATCCTAAGTGATTATGGTTATGCTACACAAGGAACAAACAGAGTTAAAATTTTATTTGGAACCCCAACTCAAGATTCACCGCCTAAAATTCGCAGAAGTAAAAAATACATAATGTATCAATTGCTTTTGATCATGTGTGAGCAGTTTCTGTAAAAATCTCATATCTCATTCCATTCTCGATGAAATGAAGTGATTCCAACGTAAAACGAATCTAACTGACTGCTCAACAAGTTTACTTTAGATCGTATCCAAAATTATGATCATACAAATCACAGAAAAATCAGAAACTAGACATACTTCGCATAGAATTATTCCTGGAATTTCCCTGCTGCCTATGCTTATGAATTTGTACCCAATACAACAGTCAAACAACTATAATCGATTATCTAAGCCGGAAAAAAGAAGATTACAGTGTGCATACAACACTTGATCAATCTAGAGTTCGAATATATAGGGGAAAAGGAGACAAATTCGCAAAAATATTATGTATGTACTGTATGTATATGTGTACTTTTATTTGTTTTGGCTCAAAACTTGATCCGGTAAATTTTATTTCAACACATAATGTACTATACAAAATGCATTTTAATAGTGTCTATAAACCGATATTTATCAGATACATATTTTTAACACATAATTATTTGTTTGGCTTAATTATTATAATTTAACACTTTAAAATCATTAATCTAATTCTAGCCAGATAATAGGCACTAATTCATCCACCATAATTCTTTTCTCCATTAGGGGTCTCGACATAATATTGTGACTAGCTCCGTTGTCCACCACGATGACCACATCAGTTCCTTCGATCTTCTCTTTAATTTTATTGTTTAGGTTTGAGAGTTACCCAACCGAGAACAAGGGAAGCTCCAATGTTCTAGTCTCTCGAATGTCCTCCTCTATCTCCCCTCCTTACCCCGATTCCAGCTGCTCTTCCACCTCTTCTTCACTCTCTTCAACCATAAGCGCTACTTGAGTTAATAGATTACTATTTAGTTTTGAAGGTTTTTCATCTATATTAAATAATAATAGGAATATTTTATTTTATATATTATTGGGATGGATTCGGAGAGTTCGGAGATGGGGTACTATACCATCTCCATCCCCAATTGATTCGAGGATTTCAACAAATCCTGGATCCCGTTTCAGGTTTTCCTCACGTGGCCCCAAACTTGCAGTGAAAATTGTTATCCCTAATTGTGCGTGCTAGATCCATCGCTCTCATGAGCGTGCGTGGTGCATGGATTCCGATGTGTTTGAGATGTCCTCCCTTAAGCCACTCAAGACATATCCAAGGCATTGATCCTCCAACAAGTTTCCCACATGTGCTAATAATACCTCGAATTGCTCGATGCCTCATCCAAGGGTTGTTACTCTCTATTTTAGGGATGATAAGTGGACAAAAGGGTTGGCGTGTCTCCTCCCTCCATATCTCTTGATCAATTATTATGCAAGCTGCTCCCAACTTATGTTTGGGATTTTCGATCGGAGCCATTTGAACTAGTGGTTCATATGACCATTCATGTGGATATGTGTTAGTTTCAGACGATATACTGTTCCGTCTTTCCCAACCATCCTCACGGATCCACCCCTCAAATCCTGGTATCTCGATCCTCTTTAGGGCATGTCTCATCTCATCATCCATAATATTTTTGGATTCCCGGTATGAATCACGTACTTCCTTGTCTTCTCCCTGATCAAAGTTTCATCGTTCATATTTCCATGTTTTTCCTCCCTCGACAAGTAGTCCTATCATCCCCATCCTTCCAATCACCCACAGTTCCATTATCATCTGTGAGTCTTCCCTCTGTGTTCGAGAATCTGTCATCTTAGCTAATCCGTTGGTTAAAGCACTAATATTCTCCTGCATTTCTCATGTTACCTTGCATATTGCTCACGGCTTTCTCCAAAGTCTCAATCTTGGTTTTTGCTCGTGTTGGTGTCATTTGTTCTTCCTTCTGGATCGTAGATCCTGGATTTCTCCTCCCCGATCCGGCAGGTCGGACCAGTTGTTAGGATGGTTTAGGTGGTTTCAAGATATTCAACTGGCAAAACCAGAAGGAGATGAAACAGGAAGCAAGATTAGAGGAAATTAGCAAATTCTTGGATCGAGTCCTTTCTAGATTCTTGGACTGGGACTTTCATACTTTCCTGGCCTCAATTGAAATTACATATTTCTCAGTCTCAATATGAATCTAGATTATTGTCGATATAGTATGTGGAATCCACATGCTTCTTAATACATCCAACACTTTCTATGTAAAGACATACACCATAATTTCCTTTTTTGGGTGAAAATATAAACATTGATTCAGTTTTAAAACACAGCTAATTTACACTGGTCGCATGCAAATGTGGCTAGGATTAACAAGTTGAGATAAGTTAAAGAAATATGGTCGAAAACAGACGATATTTTCCCATATTCTTGACCTAATATTTAACAAACAAAGGTCTGTATCAATTGTCTTGATCTGTTAAACTTTACAGCAGATCAGATAGATTTAACTTTATATAAGCACTGCCAAATTATTTAGCAGCACTGGATCCGGAGATCCCTTCAAGAAGTCAAGTAAAAAAATAAATGCCCGTCTTTTCCCATGGAATTTCTAGAGGCGCATACAATCATTTCCATGACACATAAGGACCACCCGATTCACCCAGAATATTGAATGGCAACCAGTACATCAGGCCCATTCCAGAACATAAAACATGAAACATGTCTGCGATAAAAGTTGAATGTTTCTGCCTATAAACAGCGGAAGAATTAACCCATTTATAGGGTGCATTGTATTTTGGAGAAACTAGCGCATTCCGAAAAACATAGGTTTGATAACATTTCTTTTTCATGGCTACAATAGATATATATTGCTATAAGGTGAATCTTACACTAGGAAACCTACTCTAGCAAACAGATGCCATCTCCAACGATGTAGCGAACAATTATTTGCACCTAGCTATACCGCAACTTTTAATATATCCCACCAACAAGCAATCTTGAAAAATTAAAGTCAATGTCCATACCCATGGCTGACTCTAGAATGAATGTTACGATGATCATAAGCAGGAAAACCATGATTGAGAGGCTTGATGACCATGTCTTCTTGCTTGTTATCTTGCACTTGCACTGCTCCAAAAACTATCTCATTGGTATCCTCAGGGCTCTGTTCGTAGTAAGTTTGTGGGGCAGAGGAATGGTAGCGATGATGATGTTGCTGCCTCTTTGTTTGCTGCTGCTGCTGCTGCTGAATGTCTCCATCCCACCCACTACAGAAAGCACGGCTTTGGCGAAGCTGTTGCATTTTCTCTGAATCTTTGGACATGAAGGCATAGGTTTTCCGAGGAGTAGGGGTACGAGCTTCAATGGTAGGAGGCTCGTCCTCATCCGGAATAACAAAGCTCTCTTGCAACGGCCAAGAACTTGAATACTTATGGTGCTGGTGATAGTGATTTTGCCTTTGATGTTTTGATGGATTCTTACGGAAAACGGTGAACACTCCTCCCATGATTTCTGCAGCAGATGCTCCAGTTTGGGCAACAAATCTTCCAACAGATCCTAGAAAGCTTTCTTCTTGCTTTTCTTGCTCATCTTCAGTTGGAATTAATGGAGGCCGTTTCACAGATTTCATTGGCTTCTGATAAGTATTGGGAGAAACATTTGCTTCCACAATTTCCTAATTCAAATAATAGAAGGTAAAGATGGAAAATTGACTAGCAAAAGATAAAATAGTAGTTGTCCTTCGGAAATTAGCTCTGTCATGAAATTCAAGTATCTTCAAAAAATTTAAGCATATGTAAATAACTGTCAGAACGAGCTATTTATCATGACAAGTATAAAATGAACTCACATCTTGAGAAGAAACAATTGAACCAACCCTTTGTTGAAGCAACGCTAGCATGTAACCAAGAATCCAGCTGCTACAAGCACTGCAATGCCTGCAGACAATCAATCTTATAGATATCTTATGAGCATACTTGAGATAATAAGTAAGGTCAGAGGTATCTTACCTATGGGAAAACCACTTCCATACTGATATGCACAATCATCAAAATGGAGTTGTATTTCACGTATTGCCTTGTTTCCACGGTCAATCACGAGAAGAGAGCAACTGCTCCCGATATAGATCACATCAAAATCATTTGAAAATTTTGCATCTTCACTTGGTCCATCTACATGTCCACTACCACGACCCCGTTTGCCTCCAGCAATGGTTGTGACCCCTACAGAAATATAGATAAACACAAATGGAATTCATAACACCACTAAAACTTGTTTCAAACTTCACTCACCAAAACAAGGCAGCAACAAAAACAATGTAACTACATTGACACAATCATCCTTCTATGTGCGCTAAAAGGCAAACCAAGAATAATCACCCGTATCACTAATCTTTCTGATTGCCATATTGTCCGTGTCCGCAACATAAATGTTTCCTCTGTCATCAACTGTAAGGCCTTTCGGATGATTCATCTTTGCTTCCCTCATTTTTCCATCCACGTGTCCATAGTATCCATCAGCAGACCCTGAAACTAACTTTGGCCGGCTGTCTGAAAATACATTACCAAATATAGTCAGTTTGAAGGGAAGGAAAATGAAAGACAGCAAAAGGGGGAAGAATCCGATCTCAAAACTTTTGAGTTAAATGCCCAGCAATCCGTTGTGTCGAAAATTCCAAAAACAAAAAAATTGGGTCCTCTAATACATTGTAGCAATCTTACAGCCCTAATTTATCACATCTTTGACCTCCACTGTACTGCAGGCCTAAATGAAATACGCCCAATTCAGGGCTACAACAAAAGTATGGACATGCAACGATTTCAAAATAGAAGAAAACCAAATTTAGCAATTTAACCAATGTTGGCATATCATTGTCAACTGATGTATGGAGACAAGACTCCAACACACAACCAACACATCGGCAATTCAACTTCTAGTTTAGAACAAACGGATAAAATTCCATTCAATTTCCAACAATATGTAAATCAATATATCTCCATACAGGTTGAAAAGTCTAACGCAAAAAACGTCGCCGCACGATCTAAGCAAGTACCAACACACACAATTAGCTGGAGTGGTTTCACCAACAGATCACAATAAAACGTGAATACCACTTTCGAAACTTACAAAGGGACAAAGTGGAGGAAATCTTATAAAGATTGCTATTAGCTGAATCCAAAATAAGAAGGTCCCCATCAGGTAATGCTTCAACAGCATACGGCTCAATGCCAAGCTTGCTGCCATCAAAGACAGTCTCCACATTATACCCACTCTCAAATTTCATCATCGGACGTCCCGATATCGCTGCAAAACACTACAAATCATGCCGATTTCGCATTTGATGAACAAAACAACTACTCGAATACAACATTCCAAGAAATACTAAATCCAACGAGGAATTCATCTTCACCTGCTTTAGTGGTGACCTTGAGTGATAAAACTCGTTTCATCAACACGGAAAACGAATTTGAAAAAAACCCGTTAACAATCCCTGTCCAATCAGTTGAAAGATTAAAAGACAGAACCATACGAAAACTAAGAACAAAAACTGATCAAAATGAAAGAAGCTCACCGAACCCAATCGAAATGCGTACACATACAACAAAAATGCGCCAAGTAAAAACACTTACTGGCAGGTGAGGCAGTCAGCGAAACAGAGTAAACACCACCAAAGAGGAGAATAACAGTGAAGAGCAAAGCAAGAACGTTTTCCCCCATCTTAAAAGTCATGTTTCAAAGCATTCGTTCGAGAAACACAGAGCACTATGAGAAATGTTCAGAAACGGAGATCGTAAGGCCGCATTGCTCGAAGTTAAACCCTAAAAACAAAAGGGTTTGTGGGTTTTGAGATTCTTTTGATGAAAAGAACCGAGAATAAAAGGGAGATGGCAAAAAAGCAATGGTGTGGGCGAGGCAGTGAGTGAAGAGTGAGGCAAGTGTGAGATGGTTAATGAGAGAGAAAAAGGGAGAAAGAAAGACAAAAGAAAGAGACACGAGACTGCGAGTGTCAGTTTTGGGTGGTGTGAATGGTGGCGTGGAATCCCACCACCATTTTTCTTCTTGTTAAACAGAAAAAATGAAATCAACAAATCTCCTCTGCTCAATGCAAGATTTTGAGTAAATGGTGATTACTGTGCGTAATCTGTTTGAAAAAAACATCAAATTTAGTGGATGACACTACTAATAATCGGCTAACGGAATTGAAGTACGGTCACGGTGTGTGAAATCATATCTTTGCAAAATGTGGTGATGATAAGATATTTAAACAGCAAATTTCAGGCTGTCACCACATTCTTGTCTACAGTACATACTTTTGGAGTAAAAGGGTGACCTTTTTTTCCTGTTTGGTGACAAGTAAAAGCTAATTTAATTTTTATTTTTTTTAAATGTGACTTTAAAATAGTATTGTTTCTGTTTCTGGTTGAAAGTAACAATTAAATGATATTTTCTTTTCAATAACAATTAATTCAATAATATATAAATAAATGGCTGTGCAAATGTGAAATTGCCTCGGTTTTGAAATTTAGATTGTTATGCAAAAGTGAAATCTAATATCTCTAATGAGTGAAAATCGAACCTCATTAATGAGTGGTTGAAAATTGAATTCATATTTTTGTTACATACAAAAAAAGGTGTGTGCTTGGACTATAATTTTGTAAACATTTTTGCTATCTCATCCTCTGCTTGACTATGATATGATCATGGAACATGTGAACACCTTTCATATTAAGAAAAGATAGAGCTTTGGGAGTTAGTCGGTTATATAAGTCCTCTTCATCGGACCTCTGCTTACTCGTGCATATCCATCGGTTTAAAATTTATATGGGTTAAGAGGCATCTGACTTATATAGGGATTAGCCCATTAATAAGCCAACCTTTCTTAAAAAAAAAAGAAAAGATAGAGCTAGGCCTTAGGTGTAGTAGGCTTATGTGAAAAGTTTAAAGAAACATTAAATGTAGTAAATATATTGATAGTGTTATTTCTCAAGAAACAATCGTTTTGAATAATGCGAAGATGGTATCCTATTTTTAAGGAGTTTTATGTCTGACTTTTAAAAAATTTCACACACAAGATTTTTCATTTTCCAAATTTTGTAGTTTTTGTGTGCGTATAAATATCTTTTTCAAATTTACTTTACAACGTGTAATCGTCGTTACATTTGGTGTACTTATTTTTTCATTAAATATGTTAAGAAAATTTGATTTAGACATGATGATAGGAAAGGTTTCATATTTTTAAAGCTCTCTCTTTCTTACCTATATAATAATTATGTTAATATATTTTATACTCCATCATACATATCATTGTGGAAAGAGTATTATCTTATATACTGCTGTTAATCACAATACGGCCTTATCGAATATTCCTTCAAATTGACTCGTCCCATACAAAGTAAATTATTTTTTATAAGAATACTATTACTAATTTTTACACATAACTCGTATTATTATATTAGATCATAATAATTAAGGCCATTGGCCAAGTGTGGTACAATGATACGGGAGAGTACACAATTCGGGTTAACTTGATGAGTTGGATATACATCTACGTCATCTTAAAATCAACCTTGATGTTCTACAGATGATAATAATAATTTATTATTATACATAAATATATACCTGTTTTTTAAATGTATAATTAACTACACATGAGAGCTTCGGTACCTTATGTAGTATCCCAAAAAAAAAAAAAAAAAATAACTCAACAGGGTCTCTGTGAAAGATCAATATCTGCACCCACTTTCTCTGTTCTGGGTTAAAGGATAGGAAATAAAATGGGCCAATAAAGGTCGACCCGTTTTCTTTATTATTCACCTTTTTTTGGGGTCGAACTTCGGACAATGTTAGAAAATAATTCAAGAGAAAGAGACCTTTTATAAGATTAATTTTTTTTACAAAAGAACTCAAGGCAACATTATATGATGGCGTAGGTGGTAAAATTTTTCTTTCCACTTTGATTCCATAGATATTAATATCCCAAAAAGTAAATAACAAAGTTTGCATTCGATACTCTCAAGATCCACGATTAAAGGTGGAATAAAGATTTAAGTTTTTGTTTCTCTAAATTCTTTTTCTTCCATTAGGATTTAGAAAAGGGTCAAGCCCCTGTGTTAGTGCTAAACAATTATCAGCCCATTTTAGATAATAATGAAAGGCCCAATCAGCAGAAGCTCAGCTCATTGGTAATCAAGTCCGGTCCACAAAAGATAGGAGTTGAGCGCCAAATCAGTTAAAAGACGTGAGATATGACCCAGAACGTGGGAACATGGGAAAAACTCCCCGAGGAAGAGATAAAAGGGGACGCTGGACAGTAGATCAAGATCATCAACAATCAAACACTTCTCTGCAAAAAATCTGCAACTTACTGCAAAATTCAGCAATCAACTTTTCTTCAATTTCAATTTCAAGTAGGATTTTTTCCATATTCTATCACAAATTTCGATCTTCAGTTTTTATTAATTTCTGAAATATTGTAAATCTTCTACGTTTGTTGAAAAATACAATTCTTGTTAGGGATTTATTCATATGGATTCCAGTTTAATTCTTTTGTTTTTGGTGTTATATTGTTTAGGAGACTAGAACTAACAGTCAAATTTAGTTCCTATTTTCGTTTGATTTTAGAGGTTAGATATTTTTCACATTTTTACACGAATTGGCGCACGAGCGCCTGGCACGCCCAACAATTCGCAAATTTACACAAACAAAAATTGGCACGCCCGGTGGGACACCGATATGCCGCCTAAAAGAAGAGATCAAATTGACAAAAACAAAGAAGATGACAACATGCCAGAATTGGAAGAACTCCAAGCTGCAGATGACAACCAACGGAAAATATATGTCCAAGGCATGGTGGACCGTATTGAAGGCCAATCTCATGGCCAACCTGTGGCAAAACGACCTGCTGTGCCGCACGGACATACCCCAGGTAAGGATGTGGCTGATTTAGAAGAGGCTTCCAAAGTGATGGCTGAAGGTATTTTGGTTTATGTGAAAACAGTGGTGAGCCACATCACTCAGTTCACGAATCAAAGAAATTTCCAACACAAAGAACCAAAACAAGGTGTGGGGAGTTCTGGAGCAGGTGAAACTCACCGCTCTATCCCAACTCCCCCAATTCTGGAAGAAAGGTACACGTCCCCTCATCGAAGAGAGGAAACAGTTTTCCAGACAAGTCCCGCAAATGTGAGAGGGAACGACAATGGAAACCCGAGACCTCATCTCCATCAGCTGTATAATGTGACTAACCCAGTGAATCAGCCTGATCTGTGCGAAGAAGGTATGGGCTTCCCAGTTGAGAGCACTGACATCAATGCTGACAATGGCGCTTATGAAGCTCGGGGGGCACGATTTTACAATCATCCCCTCCAGAACAGGAACACAGGTATAATTGATTTAGATCTGGTAAGAGAAACTGTACAGGAATTGTATGGACCGGCTTTGAGATGATAGGACGTCCTGAGTTTCACAAACCATATCCAGAGATGATAGACCACAACAATCCATACTCGAGAGGTTATAAGATTCCAGATTTCAGTTTATTCACCGGAGAAGATGGACAATCAGCGGTAGAGCACGTTGCCAGGTTCACAATAAAATGTGGAACGTTGGCAAATCTGGAAAATTTCTCAAGATTAAAAATCAGAATCAAAAAGATGAAGAACAGGTGCAAAGTATTCTTACCGGAAGGCGAGTTTGTCAAAATGGCACAGAAAGGGTTGGACTTCGAGTTGAGAAAGAAATTCCAAGGGATGGAGTTCAGGGACTTTTTTGAGCTGTGCTCAAAAGTGACCGAATATGAAGAATTGCTAAAAGAGGAGTCTTACAAGAAAAAGACAACGTTAGGCTCCTACTATCAGGATATAGAAGAGGTGGCCTTGGCGGAGACCTTTTCGCCCGATCATCGCGTACCTTCCAAAGAAGAAATCAAGGGACGTGAATACTGTAAGTATCATGATTCATACAGCCATACTACAAAGTCATGTTTGGCTTTTAAAGATATTTTGCAGGAAAGAATTAATAAGGGAGTGCTGAAATTCCCTGAAAAACAAAATTCCATGGCTGTGGACAAAGACCCATTCCTTCCAGTGACATCTATAAATATGAACACGACAGATTTGGAAGGATTCTTGAATGACAAACAGGAAAGACGTGTGATGAAAGTCAGGACTTGCTGGATTCCAAAAGGACAAATATTTGAAGCTCACAGAAATTATGGTGGGTCAACAACAAAACATGTTTCAAGGGGGAGTCCGGGGAATGTTGGTGGATCTACGGCTAATTGGCCGATGAACCAATATTTCCCCATGAAGATGAAGGAGACTCATCATTCATACGACATGGATCATCGAACGCCAAGGGAGTTCCAGAAAGC
This sequence comes from Dorcoceras hygrometricum, assembly GCA_001598015.1. NCBI lineage: Eukaryota > Viridiplantae > Streptophyta > Magnoliopsida > Lamiales > Gesneriaceae > Dorcoceras > Dorcoceras hygrometricum. The sequence goes on from KQ996442.1 coordinate 61,104, forward strand.
GGAGGACTACTACCCCAGATTGCCGCCAACGAACATTTGTAAGGAACATGATTACCGTAAGAAACATGAGCCTATTGGGAAAGCCCAAGGAGTGAGAGCAACAGATCATCAAAGCAGACCAAGGTTCGTCCTTCCATCTAGTAATGAAGTTGATAATATTTGGAAGTTAGCCCTGCACAAGAAATTCCCTAAACCACTCACTAGAACACAAAAAATGAGAATGCTCAGGGAAAGAGCAGTCGCTATACGAGAAGTCGCAGGAGAAATGGTTACCAAGTCCAAATTCTGTAGAAAAGCTACTGAAGACAAGGGTAGTGAAAACAGTGATCTGCTCAGTGAGGGCGATACTAGAGAAAACAAGACAATTGATTTTCATGTGGGAAAATTTCACACTTCAGTAGATTTCAACACAGGTGTGGTGATTTTGCCAGAAAACTTTAGGCCGTGGAATGTTGATGAAGAAGAGACAGTGAATCATGGTCCAAAGAAAGAAGAAGATCTTGTACCAACAGAAGTATGTCTGTCTCCTTTCACTGGGGAGTCAACTAAAACTATCAGGGTATTCCTAGCCAATGTCGCTGTGGGTATTTTGTCTTCTCTGTATGCTTTTCTAGTGGTGAACGCTTCTGCTAATGTTGAAGCCCTGTTAGGAAGAAACTGGATCCACACCAACCAGTCCATTCCATCGTCGATGCATCAACTCTTGCTGTTTTGGAAAGGAGATGAAGTTGAAATAATAGAAGCTGATACAGAACCCTTTCAAGACAATATTATCACAGTGGAAATACGTTATCATAATGGGGATTTCGGGCCTATAAAAATTCGGAGTTCAAACACCGAGGAGTTAAAGGTAGTGTGTATGGAGAGTACGACTCCCAGCCCAATCTTTGATGAAATCCTCCAACCAATCGTCATTGTGCCTTATAGGCCAGTGATACAACCCATGATGGAGATAACTGATGATTAAGCTCAGCAAAGAAGAGAAAGAGGTAGCTGCGGCCTCTATTAACAAACTAAACGTGCAGCGAATGCTAGACAAGTTAGAAAGGTTGGGACATGAAGCATCCGGGACAGAAATAACTCACGAGGAGGATGACGATGAAGAAGGCCAACTCCAACTAGAGGATCTAGTGATGGCACCTGTTCAAATGGAGGATGGCGCACACGAAGTCCATGATCCAGTGGAAGAAGAAAACTTGGGGAGTCCGGACAAACCGAAGGTAATATTTATTAGTGCACTGCTGGAAGATGAGATTAAGAAAAATTTGATAGATCTGTTGAGAAAGTTTGAATATTGTTTTGCCTGGACATACGAAGACATGTCTGGACTAGACAAAGGCTTAGTAGAACATAGACTCCCTATAAAAGAAGGATTCAAGTCATTCAAGCAACCTGCCAAACGAATGTCTAAAGAGATAAAAAAAAAAAAAGTCAAGAGGAAGAGCTTTGATGAGGGCGTTGTTACATGGAAACTGATACTCCCCATGGAAACAAAGGACAGAGAATGAGGAAAATGATCCCTTGATTGGAAAGGACCGTTTAGAGTACATAGAGTTCTGCAGGAATCTCTATAATCGATTTTAGGAAATGAAAAGGAGGCCAATACATGGCCAAGAAATCCAACAATACCACCAACAGCAAGTTCGATCATCTCCCAAAAAAAATCAAAGTCCACCACTGCACCAACACATCCAACAAAGCCACAACTATCCTCCACAAGTACCACCAACAGAAAGTAAAAAATGCACACAGATGGCTGCTGGGGAAAGGATACGGGACCCCGGTGCAATGCAAATCACACAAGCGGCACATAAAAGGGATGGAAGTACCTGTGGTGGGGTGAATTACCAAGCTGAACTTGCACACTGTTATTTGCAACACCTGCGAAAGAAGTATCCATGAGAAAGAAATATACTCCCCAAACACAGATGGCAGATTCCATCGACTTTGAAGCAAAACCAGATGTTCACGCATTTACTCTGTCTAAACAGTGATTTGTGTTGCTTAAAATCAACAGCCACATTGATGATTGCTCGTAGAGCAGAAATCTGGACTGACATGCAGGAGTTGCACAAAAGCTGAACCAAGAGAAGGACGACACTTTCACTCATAAAATGACCTGCACTAAAATTCTTCACAGAACAAAATATCTTTCCAGAAGCACATCATTCCAGCTACACAAATCTCTGTAAGTCTTCGACAACAATGTCTTCTGCCTATTATTCTCTGTTGGGATTGTGCTTGGGTATGTGGTTGTTATTTGTTCCAACTTTGTAGTACACATGTTCTGTAATATTGGCGTCAATTTCCCCAATAAGGAAATTATATTTGCATATTGTGGATGTAAACTATGGTGGTTGAAAAATGGGGTGATCGTACCTTGCATTTCAATAGAACTCCAACCTGGAGCTTTCTTCAGGCCAAGAGATCTCATTTGACCCAAAACTCCCCAACACCATCCCATTTAGCCATTGAAGCAAAACAGTGTGCTATTGCACATAATTACCAGCATCAACAGACTCCATTTCAGAAATTTCTTTGACACCTATGGTCACAAGCTCTATTTCACCATTTTTTCGACGGAAGCATCATGCCCAGTACATCGATAATTTGAGTGTGGGCACATTTTCTTGTGGAAGTTATATGAATCTTGTATCCTACCAGCTCGGCAAAGGAGATCAACTATGCATGCATAGTGTTCAAGCTTTATTATAAAATTATGCTCATCTTTCATGGACTCAAACAAATTCATACCATGGTTCACAAGTCCATTATGTCTTCTGTTTATCATTCTCTGTTGGAATTGTGCTTGGGCATGTGGTTGTTATTTGCGAAGTCAAGCTGCTAAAACACAAGGATGCTATCGTACCGCCCGGAAGGTGTTTGTACTATGGTTAATGAGAAAGATTCTGCATTTAGATGAGAACAAGCTGCCAGAAGATTTCTTTCTTACTAAGTGATATCCTCATGGTAGAGCGATGGGCAAAGGAGCAGCGGTGATGTGAGCAATGGATGAGATTTGTACAATGGTGAAAACTGCAAAAGAATTGGCAGGTAAATCGACATGAACAAGGAGTTTTGGAAAAGAGGTTTAGGGATTCTGAAGGAGAAGCGTGAGGATGATCTTACTGTGATTTGAAGAGCTGGGATTTTCATGAGCTGGGATTTTCATGTTTCTCCATCCCAAAAGACATGGTCCAATTAACTTTGACCTCACTGTTTGTATACAATGCAGTTTCCAAATCAATTAAAATACAAGCAAATGGCCTACCAGGCCACATGCTTGCAGGGGGCATTTGTTAGTGCTAAACAATTATCAGCCCATTTTAGATAATAATGAAATGCCCAATCAGCAAAAGCCCAGCTCATTGGTAATCAAGTCCGGTCCACAAAAGATAGGAGTTGAGCGCCAAATCAGTTAAAAGACGTGAGATATGACCCAGAACGTGGGAACATGGGAAAAACTCCCCGAGGAAGAGATAAAAGGGGACGCTGGACAGTAGATCAAGATCATCAACAATCAAACACTTCTCTGCAAAAAATCTGCAACTTACTGCAAAATTCAGCAATCAACTTTTCTTCAATTTCAATTTCAATTAGGATTTTTTCCATATTCTAGCACAAATTTCGATCTTCAGTTTTTATTAATTTCTGAAATATTGTAAATCTTCTACGTTTGTTGAAAATACAAGCCTTGTTAGGGATTTATTCATATGAATTTCAGTTTAATTCTTTTGTTTTTGGTGTTATATTGTTTAGGAGACTAGAACTAACAGTCAAATTTAGTTCCTATTTTCGTTTGATTTTAGAGGTTAGATATTTTTCACATTTTTACACGAATTGGCGCACGAGCGCCTGGCACGCCCAGCAATTCGCAAATTTACACAAACACCCTGTTTATCTCGAAAGTTAGGGAATCACAACACTTGTCGATTTCGGTTCATTTAAATTTTTATAAAGCAAATTAAAACATATGCATATTTATAAAGCAAATTAAAAACATAGCTCCCAAGTACTCGTATATCCAATTTAACTTGATATCCATAATTTCTCCTTTTTGGACCTTTTGTTTTCTTTAAGCCCCTTTGTTGACCTGTCAAAGTTGAAAATTTCAATATCAAATTAATTACTCGTTTTTTTTTTTGTCATCTTCGGGAAAATCCTTCTTTAAAAATTTCGACCAATAGGTACTCAATCTTATTGTTGATTTAATATACCCATATTATATATAACGTAGCAGCACATCAGTTGGGCACTTATTATATTTCTTCCGCAAAATTTAAATATCCCTTCCTTATGATATCATATTTTTATAGTACAAAATTCAACAAATAAAACATAGGTTTAATTAATTTATGCTTATTCAATTTCAAGCGAATTTTTCTAAAGAAATTTATATTTTATATTCAATATAACACAATTCATTCTCGGGCATTGCAGTTCACGAAATGTGACATGGGACATCTGTCGGCAGCGTGAGCCTTGCATCCGAGTGAGAGGGCAGACCAATCCCACTCATCGTGTTCTGATCTGAACGGATTTGTTGAATGAATTGATCCATTGTTGTATACCCTATTCTTAGTGGATTTTTTTTCCATTTGGACCCGCTATCAAATAGTCCGGGCAATAGTTTGCTAGTTATAGACTATGAATTTGATTGGATATTCATATATGCCTTAACATGGTCTGAAAAATGAAAATTATATATCTCTAATCTATTCATAAAAATGCTTTAAACTTTTATTCCTTATAAACCTACACCAGACGCACTTTGGGCTTCTTAAGTAGAATAAGCCGAAATAAGTAATGACTGCGGCTACTCTCCAATAACTGGGCCAACAAGCCCACACAATTAATTCTATGATTAAACCAAGAGCAAGCTGCGTCCGGCACTTGGAGCACGGAGGCTTTGACACTTTACTCCGACTCTTCAATTAAAGACACTAATAATGCTTTTTTTTCATTTTAAAAAAATGAGCATAAAATTTATACATTGAATTGTTAAATGGGTGTAACGTATAACTAGGGGTGGGAAAAATATCGATATACCGCGCTTATCGAACCGAAGTTTACCGAAAACACCGAAAAATTCGGTATAATAACTGGGCCAACAAGCCCACACAATTAATTCTATGATTAAACCAAGAGCAAGCTGCGTCCGGCACTTGGAGCACGGAGGCTTTGACACTTTACTCCGACTCTTCAATTAAAGACACTAATAATGCTTTTTTTATTAAGTCTTGAAATCGTATTTCTTGTTCAGATTCCTCAATCTTCGCATTTTCAGATTTCTGCCTTTTTATCAAACGTTCTTCCTATACTTCTTTTCTTCTCGATACAATCCTAATATTACTTCTGCGCACTACATAAATATGTTAGTAACACAAAAATAGGTTTTGTGTAATTCAAAACACATTCTGGATCTGTTTACACAGATCCAACACTATCCAGCCACCACTCTCTCTCGTAAGGATTTCTTACGTCTATTTTCTCTAATACTAATCTGTGGTTATCGATGAAGAATTACGGGAGCTAATTTTGTGATGTATATAAGTTCTTGATTCAATTCTTGATTCAATTTCTTGGAGAAGCTGTCAAATATCTGGTAATTTTGAAAATACAGATTTGATTCGAGCTGGGAACCACTTGTATATTATCTGGTCTATAAAATAACTACGTGAATACGAGTTGTTAGATGCAATATCCCCGAAAATCGCTACCTCCGAATCGAAACCAAATCGAAGTGAAACCATTCTACGACTTGAACATTGAATACTTTGGCCGAGAACTTATCCTGAGATCAGACCATATTGTATTTGTTTCCGGTCCTCGGAGAAGGAATAGTTTCAAACAAAGAAAAATTATGTGGCATAGAGAAGTAGCATCCTGAATTTTTTTGACAAAGTTTGTTGAGTACTTTCACTTTTATAGTCTGCGTGGGGTTGATTTCCTCAGTTCCCATTATTGAATTCGGCCCCTACCTCCACCGGAAGTAGCCAAAATATAATTTTGAAACTAAGCATTACAACTGGCCACCTAAACATACATAGGAATGATAGATAGAGGCTTAGTTAAAGCCTAAAACTAAACTGGGGTTTAGAGATGTCAGTAAATCAATTGGCTTTTGAAATAAAAACCGCATCATATTTTCACGGAATGTGCAGTGGAGATGGCTTCTTAGAAGAGTAAATTTAATACGAGGGTTGTGTCAGTCTCTCCTGGCCTTACAGTTGGGATTACCCAAGTTCTAAACTACCTATTTTTTCTATAACTTCAAGTTCAAGAACAGTGGCTTGACAGCTTGAATATTTTGATTTTTTTCAGGATGGAGTCTAATATGCCATCACAAACATCAAATGCAGCAGAATCGAAAACACAAGAGTCTACGGCTAGACAACAAAAAAGACAACTTGCAGCTCCTAAACAACCCAGAAGTATATTTTGGCAGCATTGTGAAAAAGGGACAAGAAAGTTGCGTGATGAGAGCATACAACAAATAGGGATATGCAAATATTGCAAAGTTGAGACCCAACAGTTCATGGAAGTACCAGTAGATTAAAAAATCACTTAGTAAAGAGGTGTAAGTCAAGTCCGCTCTACGGTGGGAGTAATGAAAATGAAAGTCAAGCTGTATTAACGAATGAGACTATGGGGCAAGGAAATGCTTTGGTTCCTCATATTTTCAGTCAAAAAAGATGTGAATTGAAGTTGACAAGGTATGTGGTTATCGATGAAGTGTCTTTTAGGGCTGTCGAAGACAATGGATTTGTAGGATTATTGCAGGAGTTACAGCCGAGATTCAGAATTCCCGATCAAAAAAAAATTGCAGGTTTGGTTTATGATCTATTTTTGGAGGAGAAAGCGAAGATACGAAGTGGTATTGGTGAACAAAGGGTAAGTATCACAACTGATACTTGGACGTCCATCCAAAATATAAATTATATGGTGGTAACAGCTCACTGATGAAGTGTCTTTTAGGGCTGTCGAAGACAATGGATTTGTAGGATTATTGCAGGAGTTACAGCCGAGATTCAGAATTCCCGATCAAAAAAAAACTTGCAGGTTTGGTTTATGATCTATTTTTGGAGGAGAAAGCGAAGATACGAAGTGGTATTGGTGAACAAAGGGTAAGTATCACAACTGATACTTGGACGTCCATCCAAAATATAAATTATATGGTGGTAACAGCTCACTTTTTAGATTGTGATTGGAAACTGCATAAAAGAATAATTAACTTCACGAAAATCACTAGTCACAACGGGGAAGAAATTGGTAAGATGGTTGAGGTTTGTTTGAGAGAGTGGGGGATAGAAAAAGTCTTTTCAGTTGTAGTCGACAATGCTTCTTCTAATAATGCAGCAATTGATTATTTGAAAAGAAGAATGAAAAGTGAAAATTCATTTTTGTTTGAAGGAAAATACTTGCACATGAGGTGTGTGTCATATACTCAACTTAATTGTGAAGGATGGGTTGTGGATCCTTTTAGGAGCTGTTTGAGTCCTAAAATGGTAGAGGCATTGGTGTGCACCAGTGACTGGCTAAGAGCTGAAGAATTTAGCTTTTAGAAAGATCCAACAGATGATGACCTTGAATTATATGAAGAAATTGAAGAAATCGAAAAAAGTAAGAGTTTTTTTATCTAAGTTTAAATGTATATAATTTTTGTTAATCTAACATGAAATGTAATACTCTTTACAGCTGCAGGTTTTTGACATGATTGCTATCGTTGCTCTGGTTAGTGCGATTCTGATATGTTTGGCTGATTCCATGGATTTAGCGGAATGATTAATATGTTAAAAGTAGTCGTTACTGCTTGGGCCCTGTCTAAGGCTAATGGGTAAAATCATCATCCTAGTTTAGAAACGATTCATTGACCTGAGAAAGGTTTATGTTCATCATGTTTAACAATGCTGGTAATTTGCTACCTTTGTTTATATCGCCTGATGGATTGAGGTGTGCACACCAAATATAGGGGTATGACAGCTTTCGGTCTAAGGAGGAGTCTTTCACTTCTAATGTTATAGTCCCATGTCAGTTTTGTAAACAACTGTGGAATTGTTGTCAAGTTTGTTACCCTTTGGTTTTTCCCGAGTTCTTTCTTTATTGACATGTTTTAATTCCAGGAGGAATATGAAACGAACGATGAGACAGGGAATTTGAACTGTGGACACTCCTTCCATATCGACTGCATAAAGTAGTGGCTTGTGCAGAAAAATGCTTGCCCCATCTATAAAACAGCAGCTGTTTCTCAAATATGAGCAATGTTTCCTGCTTATCTCATAAATTCTTGTGGCCATTTGTGTTTTCTGTATCGTTGAATGATAGAAATTTTATCTTTCTGTGTGAGAGTATAGGTGCTCTGAGCCTATGATGTATTGATGTTTCTGGATTTGGTTGCCATTATTGTTGGTTTGTTGGAAGTATGACTCAACTTGATTTGAAGCCTATTTTCTGTAAAATGGAATGACTTCTTTGAAGAAGTTTCTCAATGCAAAGTCATGTTCTTTTGATTGCTGCGAATATGTGATAGAGTAGTTAAAATCTGCACATCAAGGATGCAGTGTTTGCTATGATTTCGGTAATTCGGTAAAACCGATATTTATCAATATTATACATGTTTTTCGGTAAATCGGTACGGTAACGGTATCATTTTTTTAATACCGTAATTTTCGGTATACCGATTTTTCGGTATACCGAAAAATCCGTATGGTATCGATATAATTTTTTTCAATACCGAATTTTCGATACGGTATACGGTATCAGTTGAAAAAATCGATATACCATACCGAACCAACCCTACCTATAACCAAATCTAATAGTTAAAATTAATGTAAAGATGTGGGATTATATGACAATTGTGGATCTCAGGCAGGCAAATTAAAAATTGAACAATTTAAGGACTGATCATTCCACCGATTAGACTTCTGCACAAATATATAGAACGTAAAGTCATAAAACTAAATAAAGGACAGAGACTGAGTTGATTAAGTATTTCAGTCAGTTAGCGTTGCATCACAATCACCTATGTAAGCAAAGCTAAATTCGTCCTTGGATCTAGAATTGATTTTATCTTCTTCCTTCAATTTCTCAATTTCCCAGGAATCGGGCCGAACCGAACTAAATATCCTAACAACTCCACTGTGCTTCTCCCATCGTGGATCAAATCAGACTCCTTTTCGGAATACCAGAATGGAGTACAAAAATAAAAACTGTCAAACAGTGAATCCATTTTGAAATATTTGATCCATGTATTGAATTCAATCGAGAATTTGTCGTACAGAACAAATAATTAATAATTTATAGATTTATAACTAAATATTTATATTTATTTAATTTCATCAATCTAATACCACACATCACGCCCGCCTTTTTTCTAGTTCATGAAATAAATCGGAGTTGTAAGTTCCAAACAAAAGAAAAGGCAATCATGAAAGCACACATGTACATACATATATCAGTACATGTGTTGTTTCCCATTGTGACGTGAATCACTCAAAATATCAGTACATGTGTTTGTTGGTATGTTAAACAAATCTAATGAAGGTACAATGTGATGTGGGGCAAACTTTTAAATTCACAAACTTGATCCACCAACGGCCAACATTAAGCGTGAAGAGAAACGAGATCAGCCAAGATAATGAATCAAACAAACATTACATTTTTGAATGCTCTGTTAACTATACAAAACAATGAAACCTCGTCACCATCTCCAACATTCGTGGAAATAGATTCGCAGGAAAATGTGTGTCCCATAAGGCACTTTCCTCGGTAAAGATGTCCACACCCCACCGGCCAACACAAGAGGCCACTCTAAACCTTCTATTCCATAAAATCACTTTCATCTGATATTTCATGTAATTAAATGAATGACACGTGTGTATGATTTCACTTTTAAAACCATTTAAATTTTCATGTCAATCATCTATGTACATGACACTTGATGCAAAAACGACATTTGGAACACAAGATCTGATTGCATCAAGAGTAAGATCGCCATAAAGCCAAACTTAGCCCATTATGCACATCCTATTTCAAGTTAAGATTATGTCACCTTTCTTTGCTACCGGCAAAAGAAATTCACGTGCTCAGGAGTCGGTTCGAAGAACCGGACATTATAAGAAGCCATTATCAAATTCGACCTGGAAGCGTGCACTACGCAGTCTAGGCTTTGGATTAGAAGAATTGGCAAGCCCCCTAAGCAGTTTCACAACATCCGTAGTGTCATCAAGGTAATATTTAGCCTTGCTTGGCTTCTGCCCAACAGTGCAAGCAAATATTTCTGGAGCTACAGGAAGGGTCGGATTGGAAACTGTGCTCAGTATGCTCTCAAACATATCTTCATCAGATCTATCATCACCAATACACATCACAAAATTTGGAGCTTTCCCATCATTAACCATCATGGAGATCACCTTCTCCGCAACCAAACCTTTGGTCACTCCCTGCAAATAAGAAAAATTGGTGGAATCATGTATAAGCATGACTGGACATTTAGTGCGAGAGAACTAGAAGCCGGGAAACGGGGTATCATACTTGTGGTTTTACTTCGACAATATGCTGTCCCCTACGAACAACAACAGGTTCGTTTGCAAGAACATTTTCCAAGTGCACCAAAAGCTCCTTGGCTTGGCAGGATCCGAAGTCAGAATCTGCATCCTGATGGTGCCACACCAATGCACTTTCTTTAATTTCCATATAAGACCCATCAGTTGCTTCAGTGTAGAGTTTCATTATTGGCTCCACAATCTTTTTCCAATCAAGATCAGTAGTTAGTGCTTCCCAATCAGATGTTGTGCTTGACCTGGATAAACAATAGATCACCTCCAGTTAAGTCAGAGAAATGCAGGCAACAAAAAAGTCAGAAATTAATTCCACAAAAGAGAAATGCAAAAACTATGTGAAAATATTCCTACATACCTTATGAAGTATCCATGTTCCGCAGCAAGTCCCAATTTCTCACATGGGGCAAGCCAATCACTGAGTGATGCCCTGCTTCTACCACTAACGATAAATACCGTGTTATTTGGATCATTACACAGAGCATCGAGCACAGTCACCACATCAGGTGTAGGAGAACTGATCATGGAGGATTGAGGAACAACGGTACCATCATAGTCCAGGAATATTGCCCTTCTACTAGTTCTTTTGTATGCCGAAACTATGTGATCCACAGATAACTTCCTAAAACTAGGAGAAAGTGATATAACTCTGAAACTGAGACCTAATCCAATACCCCAGCAACGCTTATCATAATGATCCTTGCAAGCTCTCTGCAAGTCCTGCATGAAACTACGAGCCCAATAAGCTATGTCATGAGTACTAACATAGCGGTAGTGTTTCTGATGCCGCAGCTGCTTCTCTGCATCAGGAATAGTAACTGCCATATTCATAGCCTCTGCCACGGCATCAATATCCCATGGATTCACCCTAATTGCTCCACTCAGGGATGGTGAACATCCAACAAACTCTGATACGACAAGCATGCTTGTCCTGGGGGAATCCTTTTTCATACCCATCGCTTCGTCCATGCTAGAAGAACCTTGCCTGCAGACTAAATACTTGTAAGGGACCAAGTTCATGCCATCCCTAACAGCATTAACTATGCAACATTCTGCCATAGCATAATAAGCACTCTTCTCACTGCGAGAAGAATGACGGTCAATCAAAATCACGGGTGTATAACCAGGGTAGCCAAAAACCTCATTTATTCTTTTTACAGTTGAGTAAGTTTCCTTTTTGGCTTCCTGAACATCTTTCCCAGAGCTCCTAGCAGGATTCACTATTTGAATCAAAACTAGTTTCCCTTGAAACTCCCGATGCTGCTGCAGGAGTTGTTCAAAAGCAAGTAACTTAAGACTGATGCCTTTGAATATATCCATGTCATCTACACCAAGAATCAACTTCTTGTCCTTGAACTGCTCTCTGATCTCTTTGACTTTATTGCACGTAGAAGGCAAATTCAATACAGATTCCAGCCTACCCATGTGAATACCTACAGGAAGAATTTTTATATAGACCGTGCGGCCAAAATAATCAAGTCCAATATGGCCTCTCTTAGATTCATAGTCCAGACCGAGCATCCTACCACAACATGACAGAAAGTGACGGGCATAGTCAAATGTATGGAAACCGATTAAATCAGAATTTAGTAATCCTTTCAGAATTTCATCTCTAACAGGCAACGTTCTATATATCTCCGATGAAGGAAAGGGACTGTGGAGAAAAAACCCGAGCTTGATTCTATTGTAACGCTTCCTTAGAAATGTAGGTAGCACCATGAGATGATAATCATGAATCCAGATAAAATCATCTTCAGGGTTGACTACTTCCATGACCTTGTCAGCAAAGCTCTTATTTGCCGACACGTAGGCCTGCCACAGCTGTCTGTCAAAGCGATCTCCATGATCTGGGCACATAGGTAGCATGTAGTGGAAAAGAGGCCAGAGTTGTTGCTTACAGAAACCATGATAGAATTTTTTTTGGATATCTTGTGGAAGAAACGTTGGCACACAGTTGAAATCATCAAGAAGTTTTTGTGCAACTTCCTCCTGCTCTTTGGCTTCTATGTCAACCTTGAGAGATCCCACGTATACAACCTCAGTGTCGTGTGTGAATCCATCTTTCAGTTGTAACAAAATCGAATCCTCATCTAAACTAAAACTCCAATTACCAGTCCCATTGTCCTTTTGGGCATGCAAAGGCAACATATTTGCCACTATAATTTTCCTCTCGCGGCAAACAGATGATGTGGTGTCTGACTCCGCATCACTGTTCCCATTGCCATCAGGTAAGATACCAGGAAGAGTCATCACCCTTGGAAGACTTCTAGGAGTTTGAGGAACATTCAGTAATTCTTCAGAAGCCAAGTCGAAGAAATTCCCACACGACCTTGAAGCCATCATAGCAACAGATACTTAATAACTTTAAATTTTCAGATCCTGATTTCGAGATATTGCTTTCCAAGAATTATATGAAGTGATATCAAGAAAAACATCCACAAGCCTGCATACATAGAAAATCCGGTACGCAATTTAATTCAAGGGAAGCACCTTAATTTCACATAAACATTTAATTGATCATCATGTGAGGCGCATATGCATGCAATCAAAAACAGTACCGAAAATAGTAATGGACACAGTAATAATAAAATAAAAAGCGGTTGTAGAGACCAGTTCTTAAAAAAAAACCAGAGGTCTCAAAAAGTAGATCTGTTTTGTTAACGTCATCTCTGAGATAAATCACACAAAATAGATCCTCAGCGTCGAAGTAACAGTCAAAGGACTGCAATTAACACACCCATAGCAACCACTTCCATTTTTATACCATATCATCTTCATTTTCAGACGTATATGCCAGGGTAAGACCAAAAGCCACCAGGAAGTAAATATAAGACTCGCAGAATTTTAACAAAATCTTCCTTCCAGCAAAAACACAATTACTGCAACAGAAAATGAGTGCCGTCGATTAAGTAAAAGCTCGAGAATCGACGCTGCCCCAAGAACAATAAGCGTGCAGAATCATAGCAGATGATTGCAATTTGCAGCAAATAATATCAAATCTCGCCAAAACATCAAACGATTAGAATCAATAAAATATGATATAGAATCACAAGATTCACTAGAAACAAGACTTTAATAAAAGCTACAAAGGTAACAATACTCAATCACAAAATAGGATGTAGAAAATACAATTTTCATGTAACAACTTTTAAATCTTTCACACGAAGCTTAAAATCCAGCAAAAGGCAAGAAAAATCAACAAATATTACACACAAAAAAAAACTCAAAAACTCTACGAATTTACTTAACTTTCTCCGTCTCAAATGCTTTTAAGAACAAAAAACAAAGCAACCATACAAACCTATCTTCCATCACTCCTCATCCCAATTGATTCACACAAGGAAACCGAATAACAAAGTTAAAGTACTTACATGCGATCCGAATACGGCGTCCACGTGAGTGCAGAAGAACCGTTTCTCGATTGCTTTCCTCGGCGATTTTTCGAGAGAGAGAGAGAGGTTTGGAAATTAGGAATTTGTACAGATGGATATGGTCTCCTAGAGAGAGAAAGATATTTTATGCTTTTGGATGGAAAAGGATAGAGATAATTTAATGCGAATGGGATAAACGAAATGTACAAGCACAAAGGCGGATCGTACAATAGGTTGAAATATAAGAATTTTAAGAAAAGAAATGAGGTGGAAAATTTGGTGGGAAAGAAGAGGATAGAGACGAGGTGGAAGTTACCGTGGTTCATTAATTTCAACGAACCATGGTTTAGGGTTTCGCTTTCGAGTTTTTTCTGCCACGTTCGCCTTACAAATTAGCCACCGCGGTGCAGTCTATTAACAATTTTGCCATTAATAATAATTTACAGTTTATTCCCATTTTGACTCCAACTGAATTCCACTTTGAAAAATACATTGGGCTTATAGGTTAAAATCTAAGATATTTTTTTTTCAAAATGCTTTCAAAAATATTTTTAAAGATGTTCTTTAAAATATATTTTAAAAATATTTTTAAAAAATGAATAATATTTTGGTGTTTTTTGGGTAAACCGTGAATCCAACGTGTGACAAAATTTGGTCTCATTTCTAAACCTGTCATTTTAGAAATACTTTTGTAAAAGCATGTTAAAAAAATATGTCCCAACGGACGTTATATTTTTTTATTGTTATCTATTTTGATTTTTGAAGAATAAGTTTTTGTTTGGTCAAACCTATCGTGATTGTCTTATAGAAATAATAATTATAGCAAATTAAATTTAGATAAGCTTTCTTTTTCTATGGAATAATAAATGTAAATTTAACCATTAATGAGATGTTTAAGGGTAAACTTGCAATCCCTGCCAGCTAGAAAAGAACTTGATGGGCCACTTAAATAAAAATTGTTATCCTTCTACCATTACATTTACACATTGTTTTTTTTTAATAGAAAAAGGTGTGAAAGGAGTCCTTTTATGAATATATAATTGGATTGTGATTTAGGTCAGTTTTAGTTCAGGAAATCGCCAGTACTTTCAATTATTTTATTTTATCAACTCCAAGACAAAGAAAAAAAATAAAAGGGTCGCCACAAGATCATTTTTTTCAGTCATATATTCGTGTATCATTGATCTTTCTTTTTCTGGTGTAATAGAAATGGTGTTAAATGTAATCTCAATTTTTTGGATGGAAATCTAGCAAAATTGAATAAATTATTGCATATAATAAGACGATCTAATATATAATAAAATAAAATCAACCTGCTAAAATACATTTATAGTTGAATAAAAAGGTATTTCTACTAAGAAATTTATTATATAGTAGAAAAAACTGCTCTGAGATCTAAGTAATCAAAACACAGGCAAGCTGAATCAATCGAAATCCTACGGTGGAGTCGTTGGATCAATGTAAGATATTCGATGCCACCCAAGGCAAAACAATGAACAAAAATAAAATAAGAATGATAACGAATTAATTAAAAGTATTTATTATTAATGATAATTGTATGAGATTACTGTAATTATGATACGAACCGCATTAAATAAATAAATAAACAGTATAAATGGACAGCTTTTTAATATCTTGTGAACGATATTTTATTTCACGTGTATATTTGTATTTAAGTTTCATTTATGACTACGAATTCAACTACGTATTGTAAAAGGGAATAGATATAATTTTTCTTGTACAAAAAAGTGGATGTATAATTAAATTTAAAACAATCATCGCATATGTCGTGAAGATAATATATATATTATTTAAATTTTGCATGTGAATCATTTATGAAATAAGCTAGTATAGAGAAATATATTCCTCCTTGCTAGCTAGTTGCTGAGTATTGTAAATTATCATTGTGCAGTGTAGAGTTCTGCCAGTATATTTTTGTCGCTTCTGTTTAATAATAATTTCTTAAAATGAGATGATATATCATCTTGCATAGCTATGTATATTAATCACTCTAGCCACGTGATAGTTGGAGAAAGGGGATGGGGAAGTTAGGTATGTAGGATATCGAATTTGTATATATATATATCAAGAGTACTCTTAATGGTCTCTCATAGTACACTAAATTACATATATTTATATATAAAGCAAGAGTACCTCAATGGTTTCACATGGCACACCAAATTTTATCCTTAAGTTACTTCTTTCCTATGGTGAATTTTTAAAGTCAAACAAGATATAAATAAATAAAAATAAAATAAAATAAAAAATACTTAGAATCTTATTATATTTTACAAAAATTTTATTATATAAAACTAATACTTTATATTTAGATTTACATTACGTACGAATTGCGTGTAATATATCGCCGCATATTGTTGGCGCAGCGGCGGATCCATATCCCGCTCCCGAGACGCAGCGAAAGTTTTAAAATTTTTGAGCTCGGGAACGGTCAATATACATAAACAATAATCTAAACATTCATAGTGTGACGCCCGAACCCAACGGGGCCACGAGATCGACGTAAATAAAAATTTTCGAAACAAAAGAAGGGCTGAAAGATAATTTGTTATAAGCTGCATTCCTTGTACTTCAAAAGAAATAGAAACTCAAAGGCAAAACTATCGAACACTAAATTTGCGCGCCAACTGCTGAACTTTGTTTGCGGAAAAACAGAGTATGTTATATAACTTTGCAATTGCGATTTACAACAGCTGCTATTCTATGTAAATATACAACCGTTGCAACTGATCTAATACAGTACATTCTAACTCAAAACAATACAACTGAGACACGGAAAAACGTAGGCCTTGGATAAACACGATACCACCCAGCAGCTGTATTTCAAGTTTCACCTTCTGTTCGTTCCCCAGCTGTCGCACCTGCACCATTTTTGCACTTTGATCAAAATGACTCCCGATATCAGTTTTGACAGATCGTTCTTATGAAAGGGCAGTCGACATCTAGACAACTGCTCACCCTTCTCCTTGGTGACCGTCAACTATCTATGCCACAATCTTAAAATAAACTTTGACTTTGATCAAAATGACTTCCGATATCAGTTTTAGCATATAGCTCATATGAAAGGGCAGTCGACATCTAGACAACTGCTCACCCTTCTCCTTGGTGACCGTCAACTATCTATGCCACAATCTTAAAATAAACTTTGTTCCATTAACATCCTTTCGTTAAAATTTCTTTCTTAAAATCTTCGGGTTCCATCATTTAAAACTCTCGCTTCCCCCTTTTTTTTGAAAACTTTACTGAGTATCGAATTCTACTTTAGGAAACATAACGTTGAAATGAGACCAGTCGCAAGAGAAACCAGGTGCAGAACAGAGGTTCAAGTGCAGCTCAAGCGCATATCAAGTGCAGCATACAAGTGCAGTGTTCAAGTGCCGATGCATATAGAAGCGCAGTGATCAAGTGCAGGTCAGATCACTAAGTGCAACTATAACCAGTTCATCATAGCGATCTCAGTCCTTGGGTAGACTAAGTAAGAACTGGTTATTATAACCAAAAAAAAAGGAATATAATCGCTGGTGTTGGATTGCAATTCTACGAGGATAAGTTTTAAAGTATCCTCGAAGAACTGGCTCAATCAATCAATGAAATAAAGGTGTGCTTGCTGATGGTTTGGATGAGGTGTCAGAATGGACCAAGAGGACAAGCAAGTAACACAATGGCTCTTGACGAGAAAAATAGAGCCAAGCTGGTTAAGAACAAGTCATCTCAAACTGAAGAAGACCTGCTCGGAGAAGAGAAAACCGGATCGGGGAAACCTGGTCAAGCTGGATGCTTATGAAAGAGATAGAAGAAGATATGTGGAGGCTATGATCGGGAACAATGTCGACGCCTTTGATGACGTGAAGATCACATGACGTCCGCTACTAAAGAAATCGTGGAGGAAGATTCTTGTAGTGAAAGAAGCAACCAGCTGGGAAGGAAACCAAAGAAACAAGCTCAGAGCCCAGAAATGTTCAAGAGCATGTAAAACATAACAAGGGCAGCTGGTGGACAACAGCAGGTGGGAAGATAAGAAGAAAGCTTTGAACGACTCAGCATCGACCAGCTTGATGTAATGAACAAGCCAGTTCGGAGCAGAACAGAGACAAGATGGCTTGGTAAGAGCGGTTGTGTACAAGAGCAGATGACAAGAGAAAATTAAAAATCAGCTCAACAGCAGCTGCGAACAAGAGAAGTACAGTTAAAGAAGCAACCAGCTCGAAGTATCGACCAGCTCAGTGCAAACCAGCTCAGATGGCATATCAGCAGATGACATCAAATCTACGAGCAAAGCGATTTGAATACAAGACTATACGAAAATTGCTTTTCAGTATTCAAATCTATTTGCTTGTGTTGTCGTCTCAGTACAGTACTCACGTGCTTAAAAGTGATAAAGCCTGCAGAAGCATTAAATGACAAAGGACGCAAAGTACAACAGTGTTAGAAGATTTTTTCAACGGCTACAACTTTGTTTCCAACGGATAAATCTGTGCACAGACTATATATATATCAAGAGCAGAGCACAAGCAGAAAAGAAGAGCCCATGATGTGCAAAAACAGAGAGAGTGTTGTGCAATTACAGAATGAAAATCAGAGAAATGCGCAACACATAGCAGTGTTTGTCGCAAGTTTGCACATTATGTGGCAACTGGTGTGCAAGCTGGTTCAGTGCTTAGGTGTGAGCTAATGCACTAATGGAAAGTTTCAAAGAACAATCAAGTCGACAGCACAAGTTCTGGGAAGACATTAGCAAACCAGGTTAGAGAGCAAGTTCCCAGTGTGTGAGATTTTATCTTCGAAAGATTGATCGTACAGTGTAAATCTCATACATGATTCACTCATATATTTGAGAGTTGAGCGAAACAGAAAATGAGTGAATCAAATTAAAACTCTCCTTGTAGTCTTTGGACAGAAACGTTCAAGTCTATATAGTCTTTCACACTGAGACGTTAAAGAAGTGTGTGTAGCCTTTCTCACTGAGGCGTAAAAGAAGTGTCGTTAGGAACACAGCTTACGGGCCGGTGTGCATTTGGTGGCTAGGAGTTCTTGCAGCCGAGGACTGTCGGATCGAGTTAAAGTGGGAACCGCTGTAATCAAAGTCTTCTAGTGGATCCTTCCCGATTACGAAATAAGGGAAGACGTAGGAGATTCAGCTCCGAACTTTCATAAACAAATTGCAGCGTATTCTTTCTTTACAGCTTTCTGCATTCATAACATCTGCATTTCATATTTCGAACTATATTTAAACTTTTCAGAGTCCAGTTTGGGTTTTTTCGCATGATTTTATTTCATACCCAATCTGTATCTCAGTGCACAAATATTTCAAGAACACTGAGCTATTGCAGCTCAAGACTTAAATAGACCAGATCACCTGTGTTGAGAACCAGCTCGCAGAGCTGCTGGAAGAGCTCATGCGCGATCCGGTTTCCTTATTACGTCCTGCGTGTTTCACAAATATTTCAAATACACGTAACTTGAGGGTTTTTTATCCTAACAAGTGATATCAGAGCTCTTTTACGATCTGATACCCTGTATTTTGGACCTAACAATGTAGTATGATAATACTTGTTTATACCTACAAAGTATCTAATTTGGATTCACTATACTTATTTGTCGATTTAAATACTCAACTTTGTGATCATAAAAGCAAATATTCAAATTTGATAGATCGAGAATAGAGTTTAGAGAGGATTAAAACTCTAGTAACACTTTGAAACATGTCTTAATTCACTGTATATAAATTACACCTAAATTTAACAAACTAGTTATTAATATTGGTTTTGGTTATTTAATTTTTAATTTTTTATTCTTAGCCTCCCAATATGTTAAGAAAATAGCTATGT
>KQ996443.1:20814-32692 GCA_001598015.1 Dorcoceras hygrometricum
CTCACGCCGCCGCCGTGCGCCGCCCGCCGCCGCCGCCGCTTCGCCGGAAACCGTTCCGGCCTAGTTTTTTGAGGAGAATCCGTTCGTGCAGAATTCGTCAGTGCTTCTAGTGCAGGCTGACGAAGGAGTCTCGGTTCTGGTCGTGGACCGGATTGGCGATATCTACCGCAGTCTACCGAGAAGAGCCGACGTTATTGTAACTACGGTTGGAGCCAGGCACAAGTGCCAGCAAGGTAGTGGTTTTTGAACCCCCTATGTATGTCGATAACTGTTATCAATTTTTCGTATTGATCGTCTCCCGGCTTATGTTTTCTGTTCTTCCGCTGCCTCGCCGGGGGCGGATCCGGATCCCCAACACCACGGACCGCATAGCTCTCGCGATCGATCATCCCAATGTTTACTTTATATATGTTGATATATAGTTTAATTGAATCCGCATGTTTGCATGTTTTAAATTAGATTTAAATATGCATGAGACCAAAATGTTTTTCAAAATAAAATCCCTCGTTTTAAATTTGATTTAAAACTTATATCAAGATAAAATGTTTATTCGATAAACAAAAGGGTATTTAAATTTGTTTAAATTAACCCTACCTTCCATCAACAATGGGTGTACGTCGATGCTACCCGTATACATGGCCCGGCTCATATTATTGAGGGGGTCATGTATGCCGGAAAGCTGTCCACGTCATTGACAACTGTTGTGAGTCGGTCGGAACTCCCTTTAACATTGGCTCATATTATTGGGGACGTTAAGGGGACCGTCCTTCACGACTCAACATTGATGGGTCATCTTGACACGTGATAGTAAACGGCGTCATATTATTGGGCCCTTACTGGACGTGAGGTGAATACATGGAGGTTGCACCGGTTGCAATCGGAAACTACCTTTTGGGGGTCATGGATGGCTGATATTATTCGGGTCCATGGTCGCTTGATTGGGCTCCGTGTAGCCACTAAAGAAACCTGTTTTTTCGATTTCATTAGAGGGTGGTGAAATCGTTAAAATAGAGGGAGGGTAATTCATAAAACTTAATGACCATGTTTTATATCTTAGCGTTTATTTTATATATAGTTAGTAATGTATGTCTGTTTTCTTTTCAGTATAAATCCTATATAAAATGGTTTCGATGAAAAACCCGCTCGCTGCTATACTGGATAGCAACAGGTTCACCGGTCTGAACTATCAAGACTGGCTCCGCAACCTTAATCTTGTATTGGCTTCGGAGAAGCTCCTCTATACGATAGAGAAGTGCCCTCCGGAGGAAACCCCTGCCGATATCAGCCCTGAGGAGCTGATCACGCTTAACCAATGGCGGGAAGATGAGGTTAAAGCTCGATGCTATGTGATGGCATCGATGTCAAATGAAATGCAACGGCGCTTTGAGAAGACAAAGTATGCCTCTGCCATACTCTTTCATCTCAAGGAACTGTACGGGGAGAACTCTCGACATGAGAGGTTCACGGTCGTCAAGGAGCTGATGACGAGCCGCATGCGCGATAGGACTTGGGTCCGTGAGCATGGGGTTCGTATGATTGGGCTCGTTGAAAAGCTTTCGGGCCTTGATATCGCGCTTCCACACGAGCTGTCTGTGGATGTACTTCTCCTCTCGCTACCCGCTGCATTTGACCCCTTTGTGGTCAACTTCAACATGAACAAGCTGGAAGCCACCCTTGAAGAGGTGGTGAACATGCTTGTAGTGTTTGAGGGGACTATAAAGAAGGACAAACCCGTACTCCTTCTGGGTTCTTCTTCCTCTGTGAAGAAGGGGTCCAGACGCAAGAGCAAGAAGCGTTCTGCTCCTGCGAAGGAGGAAAAGTTTGCCAAGAAGCCGAAGACAAAGGCTTCTAAGCCAAACAAGAGTGAGGATGTTTGCCACCACTGCCACAAGGCTGGGCATTGGAGGAGGAACTGCAAGGAGTACCTCGAGCAGTTGCGAACTGCGAAAGGTATGTTCTACATTGAAATAAATATGTCTCTTAATTCAACTTCTTGGGTACTTGATACCAGATGTGGATCTCATATCTACAATGATTTGCAGGTGATGACAAGAAGTCGACGTCTTAGAGAGGGTGAGACCCACTTGAGGCTTGGCAATGGAGCAAGGGTTGCTGCTATAGCTATAGGAGATGTTTATTTATTTCTGTCTTCAGATTTTAAGTTGTTGTTACGAGACGTTTTATTTGTTCCTGAATTGATTAAAAACATTATTTCTATTCCTATGCTTGATAGAGATGGATATTCTTGTATGTTTGCTAATTCGATTTGCAATATTTACAAAAATGAATGTTTGATTGGAATTGGGGAACGCGAAAACGATTTATACACCTTAAAATTAAAAGACGTTCCAACTCGCGATGTCGAAGCACATACAACAACTATTAAACGGAAACACGATAACTTGAACCCAGCACAACTTTGGCAAGCTAGGCTAGGTCACATTTCCCTAAGTAGGATGAACAAGCTAGTTAGGAGTGACTTGTTTGATCTGTCAGACATCAACTCCCTACCGACTTGTGAATCCTGTCTGAAAGGAAAGATGACCAAGCAACCCTTCAAGGGCAAGGGTGAACATGCCCAAGGCCTATTGGATTTGATCCATACTGATGTGTGCGGCCCGTTTAGTATTGGTACTAAATATGGTCACACATACTTCATCACCTTTACCGATGATTACTCTAGGTGTGGGTACTTGTACTTGATGAAGTACAAGTCTGAATCCTTTGAAAGGTTCAAGGAATTCAAAGGCTGAAGTAGAAAAACAGTTAGGCAAAAGTATTAAGGCACTTCGATCTGATCGAGGTGGTGAATACTTAAGTACTGAGTTTCAAGACTATCTGAAAGAGAATGGGATTCTCTCACAGTGGACCCCTCCGGCCACACCACAGCTCAATGGTATAGCGGAGCGTCGTAATCGGACCTTGTTGGACATGGTTCGATCTATGATGAGCTTCACTGAACTTCCTACCTCGTTTTGGGGCTATGCGCTCGAAACGGCGGTAATGTTGTTGAACAATGTCCACACCAAGGCAGTGGATAAGACTCCATATGAGATATGGATGGGCAAACCACCCAAGTACTCATTTATGAGGATTTGGGGATGTCCTTCTTACGTGAAGCAGACATTGGGAGATAAGCTGGATACTAGATCCATCTTATGCTACTTCATTGGGTATCCAAAGAATTCCATTGGATACTACTTCTACTATCCCAGCGAAACAAAAGTGTTTGTCTCTAGAAATGCCACCTTTATGGAAAGGGAATTTCTACTTGATAGAAAGGGCAGAATAGTAGAACTCGAAGAGATTCGAGAACCAACTGAAGTACCAAGTGAATCTCCTGCACCTACAGAGCCAGTACCAGAAATGGTCGCACCTAGGAGATCCGAAAGGATTCCTAGGGCTCCTGAGAGATATGGTTTTCTCCTTGAAGATGATCAAGGTGATCAAGTTGTTGGATCTGATCCAAGAACTTTCAAGGAGGCAATTTCCGTTGCTGATTCTAACTTATGGCTTGAAGCAATGCAGTCTGAGTTTGACTCAAAAATGCATGCTAACCAAGTTTGGACTCTCGTTAACCCTCCCGAAGGAATTGTTCCTATTGGGTGCAAATGGGTGTACAAGAGGAAACTTGGGCCTGATGGTAAGGTAATGACCTACAAGGCACGACTGGTCGCGAAAGGTTACACTCAAAGGCAAGGTGTTGACTATGATGAAACCTTCTCGCCAGTCGCAATGTTCAAGTCGATTAGAATTTTGTTAGCCATAGCTGCATGGTACGACTATGGGATATGGAAAATGGATGTGAAAATTGCGTTCCTTAATGGAAACATTAAGGAAGAGATCTATATGACGCAGCCTGAGGGTTTCACATCTGTTGGAAGCGAGCATAAGGTATGCAAGCTTCAGAGATCGATCTATGGTCTCAAACAAGCATCGCGAAGTTGGAACCTGAGATTCGATGAAACAATTAAGGAATTTGGTTTCATCAAGAATCCCGAGGAGCCATGTGTCTATAAAAAGGTAGTTAAAAGCGCTGTGACATTCCTCGTACTTTATGTTGACGACATTCTACTCATCGGGAATGACGTAGGAATGCTGCAGTCAACTAAAGTATGGTTGTCTAGTAGATTTTCGATGAAGGACATGGGTGAAGCATCCTATATTCTTGGAATACAGATCTATTGGGATAGATCTAAACGGATGCTCGGACTCACCCAAGCTACCTACATCGATACCATACTTAAGAGGTTCTCTATGGAAGAGTCCAAGAGAGGACACCTACCTATGTGCCACGGGGTCACTCTATCTAAGTCTATGTGTCCAAAGACTGATGAGGAGATAGAGAGTATGGCACGTGTACCATATGTCTCGGCAATAGGTAGTATTATGTATGGCATGATCTCCAGTAGACCGGATGTCGCATATGCTCTGAGTGTCACGAGCCGCTACCAGGCCAACCCCGGCCAATTGCATTGGAAGGCTGTGAAGGATATTCTTAAGTACTTGCGAAGGACTAAGAATATGTTCATGGTCTATGGGGGTGGTGAACTGAAACTGGAAGGCTACACTGATTCTAGCTTCCAGTTTGACGTGGATGATTCGAAATCAACCTCTGGATTTGTATTCATGCTCAATGGTGGTGTTGTCTCTTGGAAGAGTTCCAAGCAAGACACCATCGCGGATTCAACCACTGAGGATGAGTACATCGCAGCATCAGCTGCTGCTAAGGAGGCCGTTTGGATAAGGAATTTCGTCCAAGAGTTGGGCGTCATTACTAATGGAGTTGGTCCAGTCCCGGTGTACTGCGACAACATGGGTGCCGTTGCGCAAGCAAAGGAGCCTAGATCTCACCAAAGATCCAAACACATACTGAGGAAATACCACATAATCCGGGATATTGTGGCTAGAGGTGACATAGCAGTTGAGAGAGTCGCCTCTGCGGACAACGTTGCTGATCCACTTACGAAGCCCTTGCCAGGACCCTTGTTTGAAAAACATCGCGAAACAATGGGACTGCGTCTGATGAGTAGTTGGCTTTAGGGCAAGTGGGAGATTGTTAGAGTAGATGCCCAACTAGCCAACTTGTGGCGTGTGGGTTTATAGACTCTTGTATGAAACAATCTTTGTATATGATATTCGCATTTGTTATATGGCATTCTTTACTTTCATTGTATGTATGATGATTTACAATTGCGTTGAGTAAAGATCTAGAATGCACTAAAGCGTATGTTAGATGTGATAGGGGGTATGACGGCTATCATGAAACACATCTAATAGTCGCTGTGTATTCTGAACATGTTCCTAGTCGATTGGACCGTCAAAATGAGGATAAGGCCGCCCGAGTTCGAGACTAGTATCTGCGATGCGAAGTACCATGTTTCATTGGTAGGGAATATTGTGATGTTCTGAGCATGCAGATAGATAGTAACCTGGTGATCTATCGAACTACCCTCCTTCGGACTTTCCAAGTGATTACCATTTGTCGAGTGGATAAGTCCGAGGTCTTGGTTGTACTGATTAGTCCTCACGACTCGAAACGTCATTGAGACTCTACATGATAGACGTCTCACTTTGACCCGTTTTCCGACTCACTTGGGGTCGTAAGGCATCGAGACTGGGAGAGACCCCGATGCATGTAGGAGTCGATGCATCGTTGTCGAGGATTCACCGCTCGCAGACATGCGTGGATATCCTATGCTATCTGAGGGGATAATAGTGTATAAATCTATGGCCAGAGTACTAGAAGTGTTTTAGGTAAATGTGTTTACCTAGTTACACTCGCGATGTCACTATTCGATCTCCAAGATGTATGCATAGCTATCGGATCTATAGCGACTCTCGATTTACCAATTGTCGTTGATCTGATCGGGATATATGGATTGAAAGGACCGTACTGTACGCTAACCACGACCAACTGGTTCTTGCAGGCAATATCAGTGATACCTAGGGGATCATGGGGCGATGTTGCTAGACGCTCTTACCATGATCCGATGGGCAAGTCCGGGATTGTGATTCCGGAGCCGCAATGGTTGTGGGCCCACGGCTAGCTGTATCCCTGAACCATTGAGGGTCACACAAGTACTGGATTCGAGATTCCCGCACGGATACTCAGCTCAATGTGTTGAGCACGAGAAGAGGATTTTGGGGAGTGGGACTTCCTAAAAGTCAACAGGGGTCAAACCGGGGTTTCCCGCTGTTGAGGGCAAAACGGTCATTTTGCACTGGGGTTCTGAAAAATTGTTTTTCAGATCTTAGAATTCAGTTTTGGAAACTGAGTCGATCGGTCTGATCTGATCGGCGATCGGAGTTATAATGAAGTCTCGGTGATGGGGATGAACTGAATGTTCACCCGTTGGGCCCGGGCCCGTTGGGCCGGAACCAAACCCATCTTTAATTCTATTTAATTAGAACTAAACCTAGACTTAACATACTACACTCTAACCTAACCCTAGAGCATCACAACCGCCGCCCCTCTCCTCTCTACAAGCCGCCGCAGCCGCCGCCGTGCGCCGCCGCCGCCGTCGCCTCTTCGTCGGAATTTGTTCCGGACAATTCGACGAGGAGAAACCGTCCATGCAAATCTCGTCAGGACTTCTAGTGCAGGCTGACGAAGGAGTGTCGAATCCGGTCGTGGACCTGATTGGCGTTATCTACCGCAATCTACCGTGAAGTGCCGTTTTCTTTATGAAACCGTTTGGAGCCAGGCACAAGTGCCAGCAAGGTAGTGTTTTGAACACCCTATGAATGACATTAATTGTCATAATTGTTAATTTTTTTATCGTATTGATCGTCTCCCGGCATCTATTTTCTGTTCTTCCGCTGCCTAGCCTGGGGGGCGCGATCCAGATCCCAACATTCGCATCGCAGATACTAGTCTCAATCTCGGGCGGCCTTATCCTCATTTTGACGGCCCAATCGACTAGGAACGTATTCAGAATGCACAGTGACTATTATATGTGTTTCATTATAGCCGTCATACCCACTATCACATCTAACATACACTATGGTGCATTATAAGTCTTTATCCAACACTATTGTTAACATTATAGTCATAATGAAAATAAAGAACGTCATGAAAAAATGCGAATATCATATATAAATATCGTTTCATACAAGAGTCTATAAACCCACACGCCACAAGTTGGCTAGTTGGGCATCTACTCTAACAATCTCCCATTTGCCCTAAAGTCAACTACTCATCAGACGCAGTCCCATTGTTTCGCGATGTTTTTCAAACAACGATCCTGGCAAGGGCTTCGTAAGTGGATCAGCAACGTTGTCCGCAGAGGCGACTCTCTCAACTGCTATGTCACCTCTAGCCACAATATCCCGGATTATGTGGTATTTCCTCAGTATATGTTTGGATCTTTGGTGAGACCTAGGCTCCTTTGCTTGCGCAACGGCACCCGTGTTGTCGCAGTACACTGGGACTGGACCAACTCCATCAGGAATGACGCCCAACTTTTGGACGAAATTCCTTATCCAAACCGCCTCCTTAGCAGCAGCTGATGCTGCGATGTACTCAGCCTCAGTGGTTGAATCCGCGATGGTGTCTTGCTTGGAACTCTTCCAAGAGACAGCACCACCATTGAGCATGAATACAAATCCAGAGGTAGACTTCGAGTCATCCACGTCACACTGGAAGCTAGAATCAGTTTAGCCTTCCAATTTCAGTTCACCACCCCCATAGACCATGAACATATTCTTAGTCCTTCGCAAGTACTTAAGAATATCCTTCACAGCCTTCCAATGCAATTGGCCAGGGTTGGCCTGGTAGCGGCTCGAGACACTCAGAGCATATGCGACATCCGGTCTAGTTGAGATCATGCCATACATAATGCTACCTATTGCCGAGGCATATGGCACACGTGTCATACTCTCTATCTCCTCATACGTCTTCGGACACATAGACTTAGATAGAGTGACCCCGTGGCGCATAGGTAGGTGTCCTCTGTTGGACTCTTCCATAGAGAACCGCTTAAGTATGGTATCGATGTAGGTAGCTTGGGTGAGTCCGAGCATCCGTTTCGATCTATCCCGATAGATCTGTATTCCAAGAATATAGGATGTTTCACCCATGTCCTTCATCGAGAATCTACTAGACAACCAACTTTAGTTGACTACAGCATTCCTACATCATTCCCAATGAGTAGAATGTCATCAACATAAAGTACGAGGAATGTCACAGCGCTTTTAACTACCTTCTTATATACACATGGCTCCTCGGATTCTTGATTAAACCAAATTCCTTAATTGTTTCATCGAATCTCAGGTTCCAACTCCTCGATACTTGTTTGAGACCGTAGATCGATCTCTGAAGTTTTCATACCTTATGCTCACTTCCTACAGATGTGAAACCTTCATGCTGCGTCATATAGATCGCTTCCTTAATGTTTCCATTAAGGAACGCAGTTTTCACATCCATTTGCCATATCTCATAGTCGTACCATGCGGCTATGGCTAACAAGATTCTAATTGACTTGAACATTGCGACTGGCGAGAAGGTTTCATCATAGTCAACACCTTGCCTTTGAGTGTAACCTTTCACGACCAATCGTGCCTTGTAGGTCATTACCTTACCATCCGGTCCAAGTTTCCTCTTGTATATCCATTTGCACCCAATAGGAA
Organism: Dorcoceras hygrometricum; assembly: GCA_001598015.1. Taxonomy (NCBI): domain Eukaryota; kingdom Viridiplantae; phylum Streptophyta; class Magnoliopsida; order Lamiales; family Gesneriaceae; genus Dorcoceras; species Dorcoceras hygrometricum. The sequence continues at coordinate 29,446 of KQ996443.1, forward strand.
CAATTCCTTCGGGAGGGTTAACAAGAGTCCAAACTTGGTTCGCATGCATTGAGTCAAACTCAGACTGCATTGCTTCAAGCCACAAATTAGAATCAGCATCGGAAATTGCCTCCTTGAAAGTTATTGGATCAGATCCAACAACTTGATCACTTTGATCATCCTCAAGGAGAAAACCATATCTCTCAGGAGCCCTAGGGATTCGGATCTTCTAGGTGCGATCATTTCTGGTACTGGCTCTGGAGGTGCGAGAGACTCACTTGGTACTTCAGTTGGTTCTCGAACCTCTTCGAGTTCTACTATCTTGCCTTTTCTATCAAGTTGAAATTCCCTTTCCATAAAGGTGGCATTTCTAGAAACAAGCACTTTTGTTTCACTGGGATAGTAGAAGTAGTATCCAACAGAATTCTTTGGATACCCAATGAAGTAGCATAAGATGGATCTCGTATCCAGCTTATCTCCCACTGTCTACTTCACGTAAGGAGGACATCCACAAATCCTCATGTATGAGTACTTGGGTGGTTTGCCCATCCATATCTCATATGGAGTTTTATCCACTGCCTTTGTGTGGACATTGTTCAACAACATTACCGCCGTTTCGAGCGCATAGCCCCAAAACGAGGTAGGAAGCTCAGTGAAGCTCATCATAGATCGAACCATGTCCATCAAGGTTCGATTACGACGCTCCGCTACACCATTGAGCTGTGGTGTGGCCGGAGGGGTCCACTGTGAGAGAATCACATTCTCTTTCAAATAGTCTTGAAATTCAGCACTTAAGTATTCACCACCTCGATCGGATCGAAGTGTTTTAATACTTTCGCCTAGTTGATTTTCTACTTCAGCCTTGAATTCTTTGAACCTTTCAAAGGATTCAGACTTGTGCTTCATTAAGTACAAGTACCCATACCTAGAGTAATCGTCGGTAAAGGTGATGAAGTATGTGTGACCTTACTTAGTACCAATACTAAATGGGCCGCACACATCAGTATGGATCAAATCCAATAGGCCTTGAGCACGCTCACCCTTGCTTTTGAAGGGTTGCTTAGTCATCTTTCCCTTAAGACAAGATTCACAAGTCGGTAGGGAGTTAATGTCTGACAGATCAAACATGTCACTCCTAACTAACGTGTTCATCCTACTTAGAGAAACATGACCTAGCCTAGCGTGCCAAAGTTATGCTGGGTTTACGCTATCGTGTTTCCTTTTAATCGTTGTTGTATGTGTTTCGACATCGCGATTTGGAACGTCTTTTAATTTTAAGGTGCACAAGTCGTTTTCGCGTTCCCCAATACCAATCAAACATTCATTCTTGTAAATATTGCAAATCGAATTAGCAAACATACAAGAATATCCATCACTATCAAGCATAGAAACAGAAATAATGTTCTTTATTAATTCGGGAACAAATAAAACGTTTTTCATAACAACTTAAAATCAGAAGACAGAAATAAATAAACATCTCCTATAGCTACTGCAGCAACTCTTGCTCCATTTCCAAGTCTCAAGTGGGTCTCACCCTCTAAGACATCGGCTTCTTGTCATCACCTGCAAATCATTGCAGATATGAGATCCACATCCGGTATCAAGTACCCAAGAAGTAGAATTAAGAGACATATTTATTTCGATATATAACATACCTTTTGCAGTTCGCAACTGCTCGAGGTATTCCTTTCAGTTCCTCCTAATGCCCAGGCTTGTGGCAGTGGTGGCAAACATCCTCAGTCTTGTTCGGCTTGGAAGCCTTTGCCTTGGGCTTCTTGGTGGGCTTTTCCTCCTTTGCAGGGGCAGAACGCTTCTTACCCTTGCGTCTGGGCCCCTTCTTCGCATAGGAAGAAGAGCCCATGAGGAGGACGTGCTTGTCCTTCTTTATGGTTCCTTCGAACACTACAAGCATGTTAACCACCTCTTCAAGGGTGGCTGCCAGCTTGTTCATGTTGAAGTTGACCACAAAGGGGTCGAATGCAGCAGGCACTGAGAGTAGAAGCACATCCACTGACAGCTCGTGTGGAAGCGTGATATCAAGGCCCGACAGCTTTTCAATGAGCCCAATCATACGAACCCCATGCTCGCGGACCGAAGTCCCATCGCGCATGCGGCTTGTCATAAGCTCCTTGACAGCCGTGAACCTCTCATGTCGAGAGTTCTCCCCATACAGTTCTTTGAGATGAAAAAGTATGTCAGCAGCATACTTTTTCTTCAAAAAGCACCGTTGCATTTCGTTAGACATCGATGCCATCACATAGCATCGAGTCTTAAGCTCGTCGTCCCACCATTGCTGAAGCGTCACCAGCTCCTCAGGGCTGATATCGACAGGGGCTTCCTTCGGAGGGCTCTTCTCTATCGTATAAAGAAGTTTCTCCAAAGCCAACACAATGTTGAGGTTTCGAAGCTAGTCTTGGTAGTTCATACCGGTGAACTTGTTGCTATCCAGTATAGCAGCAAGTGGGTTTTTGATCAAAGACATTATAAATACAGTTATACTGAAAAGAAAAACAGACATGCATTACTAACTATATATGAAAAACGCTAAGACATAAAACAAGGTCGTTAAGTTCTATGAATTACCCTCCCACTATTTTAACGATTTCACCACCCTCTAATGAAATCGAGAAAATAGGTTTCTTTAGTGGGTACACGGAGCCCAATCAAGCGACGGACCTGAATAATATCAGCCATCCATGACCCCCAAAAGGTAGTTTCCGATTGCAACCGGTGCAACCTCCATGTATTCACCTCACGTCCAGTAAGGGCCCAATAATATGACGTCGTTTACTATCACGTGTCAAGATGACTCATCAATGTTGAGTCGTGAAGGATGGTCCTCTTAACGTCCCCAATAATATGAGCCAACGTTAAAGGGAGTTCCAACCGACTCACAACAATTGTCAATGGCGTGGACAGATTTCCGGTATACATAGCCCCCTCAATAATATGAGTCGGGCCATGTATACGGGTAGCATCGGCGTACACCCATTGTTGATGGAAGGTAGGGATAATTTAAACAAATTTAAATTCCCTTTGGCTTATCGAATAAACTTTTAATCTTGATATTAGTATCAAATCGTATTTAAAACGAGGGATTTTATTTTTGAAAATTTGGTCTCATGCAATAATTTTAAATCAAATTTAAAACATGCGGATTCAACATATATATCAAATATATAAATAACTTTGGGATGATCGATCGCGAGAGCTATGCGGTCCGTGGTTGCCAGCCACGGACCTGGGTCCAATCCTAGGGGTAATGCAA
>KQ996443.1:33046-94349 GCA_001598015.1 Dorcoceras hygrometricum
AGGCCCAAAATCTCAAAAATTTCAAAATCGACCAAAATCGGCCTGATATCGAATATCGGCCCGAAAACTTCATGGGCTGCTCGGGACAGGCCCGAACAAAACCTAGAAGTAAAAATCAGTCGTCGCAACGATGTCGGGAAATCACGTCGGACGGCGGCCGCCGCCACCATGCATGGCGCGGCCATGCCGCGCTGTGCACGTTGCGCGCATCAACACGCAAATTGCGCCCAACATTGGCGCATCCAGCATATTCTGGCCGGCCACCACTGGCGCAACAGATTGTGCATAGCAGCAGCGCGATGGCCGTGCAACGCCGGCCACCAGATCGCGCAACGTGTGCGCGAAATCAGCAACGCTGGTTGGCCGCGATCAAGCGCTCGCATCGGCAGGTGGTTGCCGCCGCCCATGGCGGCGGCCGGCGGGCATCAAAACAAAATTATTTTTTTTTTTTGTTTTTCGATTTCAAAAGTTTGAGAACCATGCAATTCAGGCAACAATGTATTGAAGGATCCGAGCCTTGGCTCTGATACCACAGTTGGGATTGGTGGTGGCGGATCCGGATCCCACTTCCCGGGACGGAGCGGAAGAACAAAAATTTTGCCCCGAAAGTGTCCAATACATTAATACAAATCAACAAACCATTCATAGGGGGTTCTTTTATTGTTACCTTGTTGGCGTCTAGGCGCCTGACTCCGACCAGTTTCACGAGGAAACCGGCACTTCAAACTGTAGGCGGCGGTAGATCCTCCAATCCGGTCCACGACCGGAATCGATCTTTCTCCGTCAATCCGCACTAGAAGATATGACGGATTTTATGCGGACGGAATCACCTCAGCACGACGACCGGAGCAAGTCCGATCAACGGGGCGGCGGCGCGTGGTGGCTCGACGGAGGCGCGTGGCCGTGAGGTTTGTGGAGAAGGGAGGGGCGGCCGACTTCAAGGAGTTGGAGACTAGGTTAAGTTGTGTGTTGTGTGATGATTAAGCCCTAACCAATTTAATTAATAAAGATGGTAGATGGGCTTGAACCGGCCCATTGGACTTGGGTCAGGCCGGACCGATCGACTCAGTTTCCAAAAAAATAGCAAAATGACCGTTTTGCCCCTCAACAGCGGGAAATCGCAATTTGTCCCTGTTGACTTTTAGGAAGTCGCACTCCCTAAAATCCTCTTCTTATGCTCAACACATTGAGCTCAATTTCCGTGCGGAAATTACGAATCCGGTACTTGTGTGACCCTCAATGGTTCAGGGATACAGCTAGCCGTGGGCCCACAACCATTGTGGCTCCGAAATCATAATTCCGGACTTGCCCAACGGATCATGGTAAAGCGCCTAGCAACATCGCCCCATGATCCCCTAGGTATCACTGATAGTGCCTGCAAGAACCAGTTGGTCGTGGTTAGCGTACATTACGGTCCACATATATCCCGATCAGATCAACGACCATTGGTAAATCGAGAGTCGCTAGAGATCCGATAGCTATGCATATATCTTGGAGATCGAATAGTGACATCGCGAGTGTAACTAGGTAAACTCATTTACCTAAAATACTTCTAGTACTCTGGCCAGAGATTTATACACTATTATCCCCTCAGATAGCATAGGATATCCACGCATGAGAGCGAGCGGTGAATCCTCGACAACGAAGCATCGACTCCTACACGCATCGGGATCTCACCCAATCCCGCCGTCTAATGACCCCAAGTGAGTCGGCAAACGGGTCAAAGTGAGACGCCTATCATGTAGAGTCTCGATGACGTTTCGAGTCGTGAGGACTAATCAGTACAACCAAGACCTCGGACATATCCACTCGACAAATGGTAACCACTTGGAAAGTCCGAACGAGGGTAGTTCGATAGATCACCAGATCACTATCTATCTGCATGCTTAGAACATCACAATGTTCCCTACCAATGAAACACGTTATTTCGCATCGTAGATACTAGTCTCAATCTCGGGCGGCCTTATCCTCATTTTGACGGCCCAATCGACTAGGAACGTATTCAGAATGCATAGTGACTATTAGATGTGTTTCATGATAGCCGACATACCCACTATCACATCTAACATACACAATGGTGCATTCTAGGTCTTTATCCAACACTAGTGTTAACATTATAGTCATAAAGAAAATAAAGAACGCCATGAAAAAATGCGAATATCATATATAAAGATCGTTTCATACAAGAGTCTATAAACCCACACGCCACAAGTTGGCTAGTTGGGCATCTACTCTAACAGGATCGGGTTTGTACAAGACGTTGTATAAATCAAATCTTCTAGTGGAAATCCTACCGTTGAGGAAGAAGGGGAGACGTAGGAGATTTAACTCCGAACTTCCAGAAACAAATCTCTTCACTCTATCTTTTATATTTTTGCATTTAACTGTTCACTGTTGAATCTTTTTGTTTCCACATAAAATATTTTATACACGAGACAACAGCTTAGCACTGAGAACCCTACAAGCTGATAACTCAGCTTAGAGGTTAGCCACGAGCTGTAAACTTTTTGAAATCAATTTTCGAATCAAAATTAGCAAAGGAGTTCATTCACTCCCGCCCCCTCTAAACTCGCGAGCTTGTTTTCCGATCCTACCAGAAGATTATTTTGTTACGTGTATACTCTCATGTATACTCACACACTGTTGTCTATCTTCAATACATTTTGACGACCTCTCGGAGTCTCTCGTTCTTCGTTATTATAAATCACTTCGGTTGAGTTGTATTTATAGCATGTTCTCATATGAACGTTGAACAAAAAGTTTATAGCCATTGCAAAAGGCATCTGTAATGTTCCGACGCTTTGTGCTTGTCATTCTTTTTTCGTACTGGTTTAGTTGAGGCTATTCTCATCTTTAACTGCTCTAACTGATCTTTTATCTTACTAAGCAAATCAGTTTGACTTTGTTATGCTCTATCTTGAGTTGTTTTGTTCTTGAGTTGTTTTTGTTCAAACTGATTTGTCCTTCTGAATTTGTTTATCTGATATGTTCTCATCTAATCTTCCTTGATCTGATTTGTTTACTTCTCTGATCTGTTCAACTCTCATATGATATGTCTACTCTTCTTAACTGATCTACTCTGATCAGAGTCTCTAATCTGATCTTAATCGTTCTTCTCAACGGAGATTATCTCTTTACGATACTGCCCAACTGATATGAGATTTTTTTCACTCTGTTCTTTTTCCAGCTTGGTCGATGCACTCAAGTAAACTCATTAAAAACATTTAACAAGTTTTGTGTAATAAAATTTATGATTGATCTCTTCCCGCGTCCAACGGCAATATATTTAAAATATGGAAAAACATTTGGATTGCATTTACATGGAAAGATTTGCTTCAAAGATGGGAATATTCGGCTTAAAAAATGGTTTGAAGAACAAATTTTGAATGAAAACTTGTAAGACCGAGCGTCTGTCGTTTTACCAAAAGTTATAGTTGGTATTAACAGTGCAACTCCAATCTTTTTAAATCGTATGGCAACACAGGCGTCACGGTTCAATAACTTTACCTAGCAGACTCAATTATTGCACTCCAATAATCCTCTCCCAATAATTGCACTCTTTGCAATCAATGGGAATCGAACCCGTGACATTGGCTCTTATACCAATTGTAGGACCAAGCGTCAACCACAAGTTATAGCTAGTGATAACAGTGCAACTCCAATCTTTTTAAACCATATAGCAACACAAGTGTTACGGTTCGATCGTTTTACCTAGACGAGACAATTATTACATTCCAACAAAACTATATTAGAAATATGGTCTTCAAGTCATGAATTGGACTCCCTTTTTAAAAAAAATGAGCCGCCGGGACGTTGGTAAATGGGACCAAATTTCAAAAAGTATATATATAAAAAAGAAATAGGCCAACACTTTTGAGCTTATGACTTATATTTAACACACTGGATTTCATTTTACAAATTGGATTTATTCGTGTGGACCAATGTTTTTTTCTGAACTGTACCGAAATCGAATGCATTAGTCGATTTTTTTTAATAAAAACTGAATTTATGGAATGGAAAAGAATGAAGCAATATCAAATATGTATTTAGCGTATTAAATGGAAGCATCCGTTCTAAGTGGCAGCCAGGCTGTGATGGTTGGATTATTAATTATGATAATTTAGTCAAACTATGACATTTTCCAAGTAGGTCTTTTATAAGCAATATCGTAGAAACATAAATATATATATTTCTCAGCTATGAAATTTTGCAACATCCATGATATATTGGAAAGCAATCAAGTTACGACTATGAACAGTTGGCAACGTCATGTGATTTATATTGCTACCACAAACTATAATTTTTTCAAAAAATAACAAACACCCATCTTACATATAAATTTTTTGTTGTTGTCCCTTTAGTAGTATAAAAAAGTATTTTGGAAAAAGTAGGCATCCACCATTTCTTGTAATACTTTTAATCTGAGTTTCCTTGGCTTCGAAAAAAAGAGAGGAACGATTAAAATTTACAGAAATTGTTCCGTAGTATTTACTTTTCTCAAACATGAAGCTATCAATAATTAAGATTTATCTGACCTTAATTAAGAATCTTAATCATTCGTCCGCTGAAGTTTGGTAGTTGGTGATGAGACAAGAAATTAAAAGTTAGAAAATAATAAGAAGATTAGGTAAAAATAGGTGATGAGAATCTAAATATTGACCTAATGGTTAAATTACGTTTTCAAACATTTAAGTTGGGCAGTGCTTTTTTCGTATTAGCACGACGATGGAAAAAGATTGAAAACACTCACCAAAAAGTTATTATACTAATATCCAAATTGAACTTTTACCGATGACAAAAAATAAATAGGCCAATTTATAAATGAATTTTATTACTCGATAGTTTAGTATGGCAAACTAATTATGTAAAAAAAAAATTTAATACAATTTAAGCTCCAAGATAATTAAATAGTCTATCACAAATAATTGTAATTGCTGCACGCGGACAGCTGCATAAAACTTAATAATTTAACAATCATAGACTAATACTTACTTTAGAGAATTTTAATAATTCCATCACTTAAAGATGAAATATTTTATAATGAGTTAGTAGTGGATTAATTATTGTCACGTAACACCATAATGTTTGGTTTTAAAAGAAAATTTTGAGCCTTGTACCTCTCTGACCAAAGCTCCAAAAAACACTAACTATGGAAAATTAACGGTGTATTCAAGTGCGTGCTCAAATACGTCTTGATATTATTTGTCTCCAAGTTGTGAACAATTTGGTTCATCTTACATGTATACTAGATTCTTGTTTTCTGCTTTGATATCCTCGAATGTCTATGATAACTTCTTATGCTATTGGACCATTTCATTTTGTGTAGATATGAGATCCTCTTGTATAAATTCAGAATTAGCAAAGCCGAATACCTCATCACTATCATCAACCATGTGACAGTGCACTTCCTCCTTCCTCCTGCTAGTGTGGACTCTTCTAAGTTTGAGTCATCCCATATGATCTTTCTCTCCTCAGCAACGAGCACTTTCTGATCGCGCTTCTTCCTAAAGGACTTATTGTCCTTCTTTCCTCTTCTGCTTGTCATCTCTTCTGGGCTTGGTACACTCTGCAACAAAGTGACCAGTCATGCCACAATTAAAACATGATAAGTCAATAGCATTCTGTTCATTTTTGTGGGCTTTATTTGAAAAAGATGAGTTTTGAGTTTTTTCTAATGAATTTTCCAAGCTTCTTAACGAAGAGGATATGGTGTCATTGCTCAGTTATTCAGAAGACTTTAGAGGTTTCTCCTCTGTTGGAGCTAGGGTTGCTTAATGGGCTGGTTCGACCCGTAACCGGTTCGGAATCGGTCAATTAAATCCAAACCGGAACCGGTATTAGGGAACCGGATCCGGAACCACCCCAAACCCATTAATTAATGGATTGGGGTGGATCCATAAAGTTGAACCGGAACCATCCGGTTCTGGTTCTGGTTCCAGGTTTCGGATCCGGAACCGAAACCGAAACCATATATTTAAAAAAACGAAAAAAAGGGCCAACTACCAACGGCTACTTTGTAGCTGTTGCAAACCTGTAATTGTTAAGTACCAATTACCAATTAAACTTGCAATTCTCAATTGCCAATTACCAAATTGATATATATATATATATATATATATGGATGATTTCTAAACTATTTTCCACACAATCTCATTCTCTATATCTCCATTTTCACTATAAAGTTCTCTCTATATTCAACATTTAATTCAAAAAAAAATTGTGATGGCTTCATATTTTAATCATGGTGGTGCTCGACGCGAACTTCCTCCCATCATTCCCAAATTTGGTGATGATTTTGGCTAAATTCCGGACTTCGATGAACTTGAAGCCGCTTACGAAGAGGAAGATGATATTGGACTTGTTGGCGAGGACGATTGGAATGTTCCAACGCCGTCGTCCACTGGCATGTTAACATGTTTACAAGATTGGTTTGTTGCAGAAAAAAGAATCGAACTGCTGGAGCGATTGATGAATTTACAAGCTCAAGTTCCGATGAAGACAAAGGATATTCGAACTATATCTTAATAAATCGAGATGTAATTTAGATATTTAATGAATTTCATGTTTCAATTATTTTAATATTTCACATTATGTATTTTTCTCTTGAAAACACTTAAAAGAAAATTTGATTTACTTACGAGTTAATTTAAAAAAATTTAAATTATCTATAATTATTGGGTTTGGAACCGGTACGGAACCAGTTCATCCACTACCGAATTCGATAGTGGATTATTCTGAAACCGGAACCGAATCAGAACCGTTTAGAATCAGTTCCTCCCGGTTCTGATTCCACCTAATCCGAAATCGGTTGGAACCACTCCGGAACCGGAACCATGAAAACATTAAGCATGACTAGTTGGAGCTAAAGAGTTGGTTGATTGAGAGGTAGATGGTTCACCCTCTGATCTATTCTCCAGCTCGAAGTCAAATTCTTTCAGATCGACAAATAGGTTGTAAAGCTCTAGCTTGTTCAAGTCCGTCGACTCCCTCATCACCATTTTCTTCATGTCCCAGTATCTGTACAGAGCTCTCATCACCTTCAGGGCCACCTACCTATTTGTGTACTCTTCCCCAAAAGCAGCTAGTTTGATCACCACACTACTGAACCACTCAACTCCAACAATGCCTCTCCAGGCTTCATCTTCATGCTATCAAAGATGTCCTTGGCCGTAGTCAACATCTTGATCTTGTTGAACATGTTCTTATTCAACATCTTGTACAATATGTCTGATGGTCCCGGAAGAGGGTGTCGCGTGAGATCTCACACAGCTCAGACACTGATTCTAGGAACCAAGACCCAGATTACGTGCATTTAAAAATTTGTATGAAAAAAGGGCAGCACGCAATAGGGAAACCATATCGCGTCTGAGCTGGATCAGCAGCTCTGCGAGCTGGTCCAGATCGCACGTGATCTGTTCTTGTTAAATCTTGAGCTGCAATAGCTCAGTGTTCTTGAAAGGTTAGTGCATTGAGAGATAGATCAGGTAAGATATAAAATCTTGCGGAAAACACCTGAACTACCCTCTGAAAATCGAAAACTAATTAACAGGTTTTAAACACAGTTTGAAGTATGCAATTCGTGAATGCAATAAGCTGTAAAGAAAGTAATACGCTGCAATTTGTTTATGGAAGTTGGGAGCTGAATCTCCTACGTCTCCCATTTTTCTACACAAGAAGGATCCACTAGAAGATTTGATCTTACACATCGTGTATAGACCCGATCCGACAGTCCTCAAGCTGCAAGAAATCCTAACCGCCAATGCACACCAGCTCGCAGGATGTGTGTTTAACTAACCAACATTTCTTTAACGTCTCTAGTGAAAAAGACTACAATGAACTTTTTTAATGTCTCTGTTCAAAGACTGATAGGAAGTGGGTTTGGTTGGTGATTCACTCAGCTAATCTAATCAGCTCTCTCTCAAATATGTGAGTGAATCGTGTGTAAGAATTTATAGTGTAAGCTTACTCTCAAATGTATTCTCACACACTGGAAAGTGCTTCTCTCTAAGCTGGTATCTCGATGTCTTCTCAGTGTTGTGCAGTCGACTTGAATAACTTATTATTGAAGTTCAGGGCATGTAACAGCTCACACCTGGGTACACAACCATCTTACAAATCAGCTACTCTTGAAAACTCCAAGTACACTGCTTCTCTAAGCTGTTCTCCCAGCTGGTTTCCTTCCCAGCTAGTTTCTTCTTTGATTAGTATACTTGCTTGTGATCTTCCTTCATGATTGCATCACAAGAGTACACTTGACAACTATTGCACCAATGATTATATCTCTTCTTCTTTGGATCATCTAATCACTGGTTCTTCATCAGTTCTGATTCAGCTTTCACTGGACTGAACTTCCTATGCTGAACTGATTACAGTTGCGCTTTGTGATGCTCTTGCTCCATGTTGATGAACCAGCTTGGGTGTCTTTCTGCTGAGCTCTGTGATCTGCACTTGATCGCTGATCTGAGTTGTTATTCTCCTGAGCTATTTTTCTTTTGCTGTACCAGCTTGGGCGTCCCGTCACTGTTCCAGCTTGGAGGTTAGCTAAGAGCTGTAAAATCTTTTTGAAACACTATTTCCTAAAAATTAGCAAAGGGATTCATTCAACCTCCCCCGCCCCTCGGTCCTATGAACTCATGAGCCGTGTTTTCGGTCCTAACACATACTCTAACAACTCCAGCTATAATCTGATTATTGTCCGAGTTGTTCAACGGCTATAAATGTAAAGACCAAGTGAAATCCTCAAATTCAGTCGTGATCTGATGATATGAAGCTCCAATCTGATCTTTGATGCTCATCTGTACTGATCTTATCCTCTTACCTGATCTGACTGATAGTTTGTGCTGATCTAATCTCTATGCTGCTTTTGTAACCTGATCTGATTGCTCTTCTAACCTATTGTCTAAGCTTGAACTACTCTGTTATATTTCAAAACACTATATTCTAAACTGAGATGTCCCGACTCAGCTAAACTTTGATATGATCTGTAACTTGAACATGTCCTGTCTGATTTGATTGTTATTACCAAAACTTATAACATTTTATCCTTAACACGCTTGGTGCAAATCATAATTTACCGTGTCATCCAAATTTCACTATCAAAAAATTTAGAGCTATTTAATAATTTGTTATCAATGTATATTGATTGATATATCTTATCTATATTACATATCATTGATGATCATGGATAAAAAGTTTTGCTTAATCTTGTTATTTTAGAACACCGATAAATCTTATTTCCACACATCTGTCTCTCATTCAATCCTATGTATACTTTTCACTAATTTGATATTTTTATTTTAATTATAAAGAAATGAAAGATAATGAATCCCTGGTGAACTAAGAGGGTTACATAGAACGTCTTCTTCTTCTATGAAACTTAAAATTTGTAATTATAAACAATAAAAGAAAGCAAAAACAAATTTCACAGAAAAGACCATTCTCATGAAAAGAAATTAAAGCAGCAAACGAAAATGAAAATACTCGTCACTAATTATAATTGGAAAGTTTGGAAAAATATATTGTCATGTAAGTTCATCTATTTAGGCATTATATAGAAATGTTTTAATTATTTTTCATCATTAGTACCGGGTATCTCAACAATACCCAGCTTCAAACAATGTCCAGTTCCATGCAATCGGTTTCCGATATTAGATTAGTATTATTTAGTGCCACACAATTATATTGGATATCACTTAAATAATAATAATATTTAGTATTGTGTCAGTATTCCAATGAAAAATAACAAATAAAATAAATGCCAACTTATACATTATACCATTGATCCACAGTTTAAGAAAGATGGAAAATATTTTGACAACTTACAGGATCAATCTCAAAATATACCAATTAAGAAAATCATTTGTTAGTTTCTCCGATTATAAATTTATAATGATAACATTGATTAAATATATTAAGTAAGGTGTCGTTGGACTATTGGAATTTCTAATCTCATTTCACCGCTGAGTCAAACTCGACCATAAACTTCATCAAGTCACTCATATCTCATAGTCCATCTATTACCAAAATCATGAATTCAGAATAAATGCGTGAAATGGAAATCTTATTGTAGAGTTGTATTTACAAATTTAGTAACGAAAAATGACTCCAATTTAGTACAAGATCTCAAGATTAAGACCCAATTATAACAATCTTCTCCGCGGAACTCAGAAAATGCCTCCAAGTAGTTGTTCTCAGGCTTCTCTCTCTATCCCTAAAGCAAGAAGCCAATTGTGTAAAAAAATAGAATGAGTAGTTACAAACTGAACCCAAAATATAAGCAAATGAGAAAGACAACCCTCCCACCACCAATAACCTTAATACGTTTCTTCAAGAAAATCCCATTTCACCAAATCTGATGCCCCAAAAAGATAAACTAATCAACCAACTGTAACACCAAAACATCAAAATCATGTTACTGTCATATTCATGCATACTCCATTCTTTTCTCTCCTCCTATCTTAAATCCCCAAACTCATCCCTTTCTTGTATAGATCCATTAACTCGCATTATATTCCCATGCAGCCTCTACTCCGCCGTAAATTCAATCCGGAACTCTTCACCGCCGCCTCTTTCGGTATGAAACAGTCGCCCACCGCGGCAGGAGCCTCCTCCCGTAAAGGCGGCAATCTGCCTATATTTGTTGTCGTGTTCTCCATCTTTGTCTTTGGTTGCTTCATGTACAATGAGGACGTGAAGTCTATCGCCGAGTTTCCATTTTCGAGCCGGAAAGCCGATCAAGAAATGCAAACCACGACTGTTTCGGTCGTGATGAATGCAAGAACTGTGGTGGAAACTGAAGTCGAGACTGTCCATTCTTCCCCCGATGATGATGATGATAAAAATGAAACTCTTAAAGAACCGGAAGAAAAGCAAGGTAAGATCGAAATGCCGATCGACGACGAAGAACTCGAAATCCCACCTCCGGAATGCGATTTATTCGCTGGAAACTGGGTTTTCGATAACACTTCTCATCCTCTATACAAAGAAGAAGAATGCGAGTTTTTAACAGCACAAGTTACCTGCATGAGAAATGGAAGGAAGAATTCTCTATACCAGAACTGGAGATGGCAGCCGAGAGACTGTAATCTGCCAAAGTGAGTCTAACTTCTTGAATCTTTTTCTTCCCACTCTTGATTATATATATATATATATACATTTCTGGAATTAATTAATGAATGATAATCATTCAATTTATTTGTTCAATTCAGGTTTAAGCCAAGATTATTGCTTGAGAAATTGAGGAATAAGAGGCTTATGTTCGTTGGGGATTCTTTGAATCGGAACCAATGGGAATCCATGATTTGTTTTGTTCAATCAGCGGCGGCTCCGGGGAGGAAGAGCTTGATCAAGAATGGATCTTTATCTGTTTTCAGAATGGAGGTAATTTAATGAGAATTAAATCAATATAAATTATCTTATTAAATTTTAATTTTAGACAATCGTTTATATTTAAAAGTGTGTGTTAAATGTTTAAAGACCTTCATAGTTTTACTTAATTTCCGCTTATTGTAATGGATCGACTTTAAGTGGGCATATAATTGGAGAAGTAATCAAACTCAAGATAAAACTCGAAGTACTGATAATTTATTTTTTAAATCCAGAAAACACAAAATCCTTGCTTAAACAAAAAAATGAGAATTTGAAATAAAAATAAGTATATGGATGATTGCGCGTTCATCACAGAATATGTTGTGCTGGACGGTAATAATGTGAGGTGATGGGACAGGAAGAATAAGTTGGGAACGTATTTATCAAGAAAATGAATAATATGTTCAGTCTTGACTTTATCATATTGTTAGTTCTATGTTGGTGATGTATCTAAATATAATTATACCTTTAAGCAACGATATAGTACATTTAAATCATGATTGGTTGATAACTATATTTGTTTTGTGTACGTTTGACTAAGGGTGCATGGATGAATTTGAAATCTAATTAGTTTTGTTGCTTTCAATGAAATAACATGTCAAATATTTCATCCACACATCGGTTAGATGTATTTCAAATGATATAGTTGTGGGCGAATTTGAAACCATATAAATACTCTATATAAAAATGAATGTGATGGATCTTGAAA
Organism: Dorcoceras hygrometricum; assembly: GCA_001598015.1. Taxonomy (NCBI): domain Eukaryota; kingdom Viridiplantae; phylum Streptophyta; class Magnoliopsida; order Lamiales; family Gesneriaceae; genus Dorcoceras; species Dorcoceras hygrometricum. The sequence continues at coordinate 45,123 of KQ996443.1, forward strand.
TTTATGGTCTTACTTCTAAATAACGAAAAACATTTGAATATATTTGAAATCCCAAGATTTAAAAATTAATCTATACAATGCAACTTAAATATATTATATAAATATGATAACATCAGAAAAGTGTACTGAATAATCGTACCACCCTCGATTTAGTTGATCAATATAATAATAAAAAAAAAAGTGCCTACTAAGTTGAAGTTTGCCCCACGACTACGCCACTACTTGTTCTTATTTGACTTTTATAAAGTTTTGATATAGAAAGTGAGCAAGTCGTGTTGCTTAAATTACAAGCACCTAATATATTTTCCCCTCAACTACCTTTCAACTACTTTAGTAAATTTTTAGTACTGTAATATCAAAATGGTCATATTTTACTTGAAGAAATATCAGAATTATCTTATAAGTTGGTATATGCATAATTTTGATATCTAAATTAGGTAAAACAAAAACAATCAATATTTTTGTGATATATTTGCATTTTTACACTTGCGCGTCTCTCCCTCTAAATTGGTTGTTGATATAGCTTTAGATATTATTGTTTGGAGTTCGGAATTCTTGACATGGTTGGCATGATGTCTAAGACTCTAGAAATGTAAACAAATTAGTGTACTAAGATCACAGTTAGAGCATCAAGAGTTTATATATAGGTCAACCTACATGATGGTTTATGAAACTTTTTCTAGTTAAAAAGAAAATATATATGTGTGTGTGTGTATTTTTATCTTCTTTCTACCGGCTCTTTTTTAACGGATTTTTTTCTATTCATAATAGTTAGTGAACCGAAAAAATAGGAACTGACTATGATTGGTAGGTGGAACTAATGAGGTTATGAAACAACTAAATAACTAATTAAGTAGCCGACAAACTTTTCTTAAGTTTAGTAGAAATTTGGGCATCATATTAATATATTTCCTTAAATACAAATAAATCTTTAAAATGTGATGTTATTGACTTTGACTTTATTGGTTGTGAATTGGCCAGGATTATAATGCGACAGTGGAGTTTTACTGGGCTCCATTTTTGGTGGAGTCGAATTCGGATGACCCAACCATGCATAGCATATTGAACAGAATAATAATGCCCGAATCCATAAAGAAGCATGCGAAGAATTGGAAGAATGTGGACTTTCTCATCTTCAACACTTATATTTGGTGGATGAACACTGCCTCCATGAAAGTTTTGTAAGTTATTTGATGTCTCTTCAAGTCAAATAATAACATAAGTTTTCACGAGAATGTGTGAATTTAGTTTGCTAGGCAATTAAAAAGATTAAAAGTAAATATAGGGTTTTCGAAATTAATTACTATGGAAATCAAAGAAAAGTAAATTCTACTCAAAACTACTTATCAGTCAAAGAAATTAGACCGACTGAATAAACTCAGAGAAACCTAACATTGTTTTTGGTTTGCTCCACCATTGGAATTTATTAACTCGATCAATGGTACAGAAAATATCATCAATTGCATTTGAATCATCACCATTGAAAAATTGATTCCTAGCTTATCTTAGTTGTAGTTAAATAGATATAATATTCTACATTAATCCTTATAAATTTATCAACCAACACAAGCGGTTAAGATTTAAATCGATACTAGTGATGAATGATTATGCTAAACAACACAAATAAAAGCAGTTGAAGTTAATCTAGTCAATTATTTCCCCTAAGAATTAATAAATTCAGAGCATAAAATTATTAATCTTATTTACTTCGTAAATATCTAATTGGCTACGGATGAGACAACTAAAAACTAGTTGATCATTCTAGAAATCAAACAAATAATCAATAATAATAAAAAACAGAAAAATAATTCATACTTAAATCAATCAAAATAATAGGCAAACTTCAAAGCTCTCGAGTTAATATAATTTCAAGATCTTTTGTTACTTAACAAATAAAAAACACACAAAAGGCCATAAAACAAAACGAAGAGAATTGTTTCTTTGTTTCGCACGCTGCAAAGGCTGGGCCTTTTCACCAATTCTTTCCTTGTTCTGCACGCTCATCAACATGGCACACGATTCCAAAGCAAGTCACAGCTCTGTATCTGCTTTCTTCTCAATTCTTGATTTCTTCCACATTCTTGATATCTTTTCTTTCTTTTTTTCTTCTTCTTTCTTATTACTTTCTCTATCGGTGTTAAGCCGACAACCCCAACTTGTTCGAATTTTTTTCTTCTCTCGCCATTTTGACCGATTTTTTTAAGCTATGTAGCATCAAAAACTATTTTTAGGTTCGTAATATCGTTTTTAAGTTGGTTCGAAGATGGTTGTTAATCTTCTAAATAGTTGAAATTTGGTCTAACTTCAATAAGTTGTTCTTTTCCCTAGTGCCAACATGCCATTGGATATTGATAGCATGTTAGTGTAAAGTTTTAGCTTGTTACTCTGGGGCCAAATTTTGAATACTGAGTCTTCAAAAATCAACGCTCAAATTGTTTAACATAATGAATCTAGAAGTTTTCCCTGCCACATAATAAATTTCGATGGCCCAACAAAAGGGTATATGTTAGGATAATCCATGGAGCAACGACGGTGTAGAAATTTTGACGGGATATGAATTAGTTTATTTTGACATCAACTTAACTTGTGCTATTTCAAATTATCAACAGATCAACTTGATGTGTGGCTTTGTTTGTTTGTAATAACAATTTGTTTGCCAATGAAATGAAACAGGCGAGGCTCATTTGATAAAGGGTCGACAGAGTACGATGAAGTCGATAGGCCTGTGGGTTACGAAAGAGTGTTGAGGACTTGGGCTAAATGGGCCGACAAAAAAGTGGATCCCAATCGGACCCAAGTTTTCTTCATGAGCATGTCCCCTCTTCACATCAAGTAAACATATACTCAACTCTAATTTTGTCGATATTTGATCTTAGTACAATAATTGGGCCTTTTAATCATTCTCCCTCCGGAGTGCTGGTGTTACGACCATAATGTTAGCTATGTTCAGATTCATATCAATAATTCAGCGTAATGTAACACTTTTTAGCGAATAATGATTAAAAACTAAAAAAATTACTACACAGGTACAAATGTTGAAAGAAGAAGTATTAATTTCAGTTGTGTAGAAATATTTTTGAATAGATACTTTGACTACTGTGACTTATAGTCAAAAGTTAAAAGTAAGATTGTAAGTTTTTTTTCCATTTCTAACTTATTATAAATTATAGATGTCAAAACTTACATTTTAATCTTACTCGAATATAGAGAGTGCTTATTTAAAGCTTTTGCAATTTCTTAGAATCGGATTGTTAAAAACTTACAAAACTATTTGGAATTTAGCTAGATTAAATGGCATAGTTGAGCCCATATTGGATGAGATGAGATTACTAACTATAAGATGACAGGAGCAAGGATTGGAACAACCCTGATGGCATAAAGTGTGCCAAGGAAACATACCCAATCCTCAATACTTCAATGCCACTCTCTGTGGGCACAGATTGGAGGCTCTTTGCAACCGCTGCCAACATCACCAATTCAATGAAAACACCGGTCCATTTCCTCAACATAACCACGCTCTCCGAATATCGAAAGGATGCTCACACTTCGGTCCACACCATCCGTCAAGGCAAGATGCTGAGCCCCGAGGAGCAGGCCGATCCGGCCACATATGCAGATTGCATCCATTGGTGCTTGCCCGGCCTCCCCGACACATGGAACGAGTTCCTATATGCACGTATATTATTGCGACCAACTTAGCCCGACACCGAACGGTTGTTTTTTCCGTGTGGATACATAGGTACATGATTGGGTGTACTAATATTGTCTCCCGGGTCCAATTTTTATTACCTTTCTTGTTTATAGAGAAAATTTTCACTTTGTATTTGTTGGAACCCGAGGGGTGGTTGCTTCGAGTATAATCTCTCTTCTGGTTCAACACAATATAGTTTTGCCAATTGGTTGGCGCTCATTGTTAACAACACTGAAATTTCAACTGTACAATCAATTTGTTACAAGAAAGTAAATAAGTGAAATTTTATCGGTTTCTTTGCGTCAGTCGATGCTCATTAAGACAAGTTATGGTACAAATTCCAATCTATGTATGATGTATCATTCATTTTTTTCTTCGGAGGAATGAGCGTACCACCATCAAAGCTACATCTATAACCTTAAAGTGTTCCTAACTAGCTTAAAGTATTCCTAACTGATTTAATAACATGTGAATGTGTGGCCCAAGTTAATGCCGGCTCGATTCACTTTATTATTTCGGTCCAGGCCCACTTTCCATACATAGCTGCCCTTCTTTTGATGTATGCTCCCACTGTGTATCCTAAGCTGTAAGCTCTCTCGAATCCTAGCCTCCATTGCTCTCTCTCGTTGTCCCTCTTTCTCGCTTTCTGTCTTTGACCTCGTCGGAATGCGTCTCCAGGAGGTTCTGGGTGACATCTCCGTGAGAGGACCTCGGTTCCTTCTTGTCCGAGTCTCTGGCTCAGTTCGGGGAAGAACCTGTTCTCAAGAGATAGGCTTCGTATTTAAGAAGTGGGCTACTTGGTTGGTCTTGTGAGCTTCGGCTCTCGGCTGCCTGACTAGGGTGTCTCCATTGAGTGTGTTGGCTCCCCTTTGGTGTCCTAGACCCTGGTCTGTGAAGCTTTGTGCTTCTAGTGGATTTCTCTGTATCTCAGTTCCTTAGCCAACAGCTTTGACCTTTCTAGGTCCGAGCTGTTATACCTGTAACTTTGATCTTTCTAGATTCGAGCTGTTACGCCTCAAGCTCTGGTCTCTGTAAATCTGGGCTTTTTGATTGTGTACCGATTTCGGTTATATTTAAAAGATTTGGTACCGGTGCTTATCTTGGTGTTCTGTCTCTTCCAAACTCGTTGTGTTGTGCAGGTACAAACGCCCAACAGTGGTATCAGAGCCAGGCCCAGATCAGGTACCCGATCTGTTGTTGTTGCGATGCCCGTTCGTAGGGAGGCTGAATACATGTTCTCGAGAACCTAAGCCCCAGAGCGTTGGCCTCTGGGTTGTAAGTATTCTCGCCCATATGTGTGCTTGCAGGGTACTGTCGACTGAATAGTACTCGGTTTGGGTACTGTGTGTAGTAGTAGCGTCGGGCAGATAACCTGAGCTTATCTCACGTTATCCCCCACACTTTTGGATAGGGTGTTCCGCCTAAAGGCAGCTTGACCGTACGTCGTGAGTGTGCTTGGAATCCCGTGTGCCTGGAACCCCTCTGCCCTGTTCGTATTTTATGCTTTCTATCCTTTTAAGTGTTGTATTATTGTCTGCTGTGTTGTGTTTCTCTTTTCCATATCTGTTTTACCTGCTGGTGTAATCGTAGCTATCTCTGCTGATTCCGTTATGTTATCTACTCCCCTGTGTGCCTTGTCTGCCTTTAGTGATTTCTTTGTGAGTATCTATGGCTGCTGTGGCTGCTTATAGCTTAGAACCTTTTAATGATAAATATGATTTTTCGATATGGCAACAGAAAATGAAAGGGATTTTAATACAACAAAAAGTTTTTAAGGCTATTGATACTGATGCTTATACCGAAGATGTTACTGCTTTAAAAACAAAGGAAGATGATGAATTTGCTTACTCTTCAAGTATTTTAAATCTGTCTGATGCTGTGTTAAAAAAATATGGTAAACTTGATTCTGCGAAGCTTCTTTGGGAAAAATTGCAAGAACTTTACACTAAAACCTCTTTTCCAAGTAAAATATTTTTGCTAGAAAAATTTTTCAGATTCAATTGGATTTAAATAAAGATCTTGATGAGAATCTTGATGTGTTTACAAAATTAATACAAGACATGAAACTGACAGGAGAAAAAAACATAGATGATTACACTCCTATTGTACTTTTGAATGCCACCTGATACATATGCTGATGTGAGGTCTACCATTTAGTATGGTAGAGATGTATAACTTTTGATACTGTTATAAGTGGATTAAAGAGTAACTAGACCTAAAAACCCATAAAGGAACAAAATCACCTAGTGGGAAGGTTATGCATGTCAGGGATAGATCACTAAGTAGGCATGGGAGTTCCTTGGGTCACAAAAGAGATAAGAGTAGGAGCAAATAAAAAACAAAGTATAAAGGGAACAAAACCTGTTACAACTGTGGTGAGAAAGGTCACCACAAGGCTGTCTGTCCTCATCCTAAGAAGGAAAAGTTTAAAAAGAATAACACATCCTCAACTGAACAAGTTAATAATTCCACTGATAACTATGGTGATGTGCTTATGGTAATTGATTGCGGTGATGCTTCTGTTAATTCTATGAAAGCACCTTCTAAGAATGAAACTGATTGGTTGTTTGATTCTGGATGTTCTTAGCATCTGACACCACTTAAAATGTTTTCTCAACCTATAAAAACATTGATAATGGCTATGTTTGACTTGCTAATGAAAAACAATGTAAAATAGCTTGTATATGAGATTTTTGTTTGAAATTTGACTCTGGTTATGGTCTGACCTTGAAAAATTTGAGGCATGTTCCTGATTTATGTTAAACCTTATTTTCTGTGCTGCATTAGAAGATGATGGGTTGGAGGGTAGGTGGGAAAATGGTTGCATGAGAATAATAAGGTGGTCACTACTGTTATTTAAAGCTGAAAAATTGAATAACCTGTATGTTTGTCGTGCCAACTCTGTTTGTGATAAGATCTGTGTGAATTCTTTGAAATCTAATATGACTGATTTGTGGCATAAAATATTAGGACACATGAGTTCTAAAGGATTAAAAATTTTACATAAACAAGGTTGTTTTGGTACTATGTGCCCTTCTGTGACTCTTGCGTGTATGATAAATATCATAAGGTTAAATTCCCCACTGCCCCTAACCCCAAACAGTTTTCTTGCATTGATATACTTGAATATTTACATGCTGATATATGAGGTCCTTCTAGTGAATCCACCCAAGGTGGAAATAGGTATTTCTTGTCGATAATCGGTGATTTTTCAAGAAAAGTGTGGGTTTTTTTTATTAGAAAACAAGTCTGTTGTTTTTGAAAATTTCAAAAACTGGAAAACCTTGATTGAATCAAATTGGTAAGAAAATTAAAATACTTAGGACTGATAATGGACTGGAATTTTGTAATTCCTTATTTGATGAACTGTGTGAACAATCTGGAATTAAAAGACATAAACTAATCCCTATACCCCACAACAAAACAGTGTTGTTGAAAGAATGAATAGAACCTTACTTGAAAGGGTGAGAAGTATGCTTGTTTCCTCTGGTCTTTCAAAACGGTTCTGGGATGAATGTGTTTTAATTGTTGCCTATTTGATTAATAGGTCTTTCTTCTGTTCCCTTGAATGGTAAGTGTCCTGAGTACGTTTGGTCTGGTAAAGAAATAGATTTTTCTTACTTAAAAGTTTTTGGATGTTTTGCTTTGGTTCATAAAAAGGGTGATAAACTTGAATCAAGGGCTGTAAAATGTGTGTTCCTAGGATATCCTGATGAGGTTAAAGGATATAGGTTGTGGGTTAGGAGCGAACCTGGGTTTAAAACAATGGTTAGTAGGTATGTGACGTTCAATGAATCTGAGTTTCCTTGTTTGTCTGCCCCTGTGTGTGAGTTTACTCCCACTAAGGTGGGGACTCTTAATATTGTTCCCCCTGTATTGCATGATAACCCTGTAGATAACTGTAACGCCTAAAATTTCCTGACTACGTAGAAATGATTGCATGACTAGGGGGAAAATATTTTTAGATGATTACATGACATTTTATATGATTTATTTATAATTTAATGCTGCATGGTATGCATGTGTTGTTTTTCAGCCTGTTGAGTTACAGACGCGTGAACGAGATTAGGGTCGATCGGAATGAAAATAATTTGAGATTTTTAAGTTATCGAATTTTTAAGAATAAATTCAATTTCTGAAAATTTGAGTTTTTATAATTGTTTTGGAGCGGAACCCATTTTTCGTCTATACGGGCTGGTTTATTGGATTTTAAGGTGTTTTAAATTTTGAGGAGGCTTCAGTTTCAAAATTTAAACCCTTTTCAAGACCAAGATAAAATTTTAAATTATCTTTCAACTAAATGGAGGGCTAGCATGTCATTTTCCACTTGCTTTACTTAATTAAATCATAGGGGTCAATTGTGTCACATCATATTATTTCTAAACACAAATTTTAACAATAACCTAGCCCCTAAATCAGATCTAGATCCTCCCCTTCCCCCTCAAGCACAAAAAATTCGAAAAGGTTCAAACGAGAAAAGGCTTACGGTGGATACCTAGGCACCCAGAGACGATGAAGGTTGTAGTAATCGACAAAATGCCCATGGTTTAGGGTGTCAAGGTGTCGGAGGTTTTGTGGGGTTCGGGGGTTTCGGGGTGTTGGTTTTTCACTGGGTTAAAACTTCTCCTCACTCCCCAGGGTTCTGGGGTAATTTGGTGTTTTTTTGAATTTATGGAGTTTTCTCTCCTAAAGGAGGGGTAATTTGGGTAAAAAACAAAATAATTTTGACATTAATTATTTTAACCATATATATTTTAACACTGTGTCAAAATTATTTTGTTTTTTACCCAAGGTATTGTTTTAACCCATGGTTTAGGGTGTCAAGGTGTCGGAGGTTTCGTGGGGTTCGGGGGTTTCGGGGTGTTGGTTTTTCACTGGGTTAAAACTTCTCCTCACTCCCTAGGGTTCTGGGGTAATTTGGTGTTATTTTTGAATTTCTGGAGTTTTCTCTCCTAAAGGAGGGCTATACATATAGATGTATTTTTGAACGTGATGCTGATCGGTGATAATAGTAAGCCACTAGGCTTACTGCGAATGCTTTCTTTCTATGAAATCCTCTTGCTATGGATCATGAAGAGCAACGGGACAGTCAAAGGCTAGCTTAAGAATCATTAAACGAAACGTCGGTTTGTGTGCCTGCTTCTTTCGACCTCTATCAAATCATCGAGGAAGTCAGGTAGGTTCCGGGGAGCACTTCAATGCGAAGCGCACCCTTCACCCACAGGCACGAGCCAACTATCTAAGCGCGAGGAAAATACATCTATGTATACTGCCTATCTTATAGAGATAGAAAATGAAAGAGGAAAAAGACACCTGTGGATAATCCCTATATTAGAGAGAAAAAGAAAAATTAACGAGGACCAATAAATAATGGATTAAAAAATATAACATGATGATGAACTATATTAATGTCATATGGCTAGGCCTTCCCTTAAGTAGGTCTTGTTGCAGAGTGCGGTATTGGTATTGGTTGACTAGTGACGATGAGAGTTGGTACAGAGGATCTAGAATGATGTTTTCGAGCATAGAGGCGCTACGTAATGGAGATAGACAGAAGGTTATTAATGAGTTTTGGGAACAGTTATATAAGGATTTAGAAGCTAAAGGCATAGAGACTAAAGAAAAATATAGTTATCAAAATAATGTTCTTGACTTATTGAATGAGTACAAGAAGAATAAGAAATCATTAATGAGACTATAGATGTATCCGATGTTGAGTTAGATCAGTTACGGATGAGGATTGAAGATCTAACTCTTATATTTGATGAGTATAATATATTTAAAGAAACTCCTAACTTAATTAAAATATTGATAGGTAAGGATCTTATATGCGCTAAAGATTATTTATATAAACACTTACCTAATAATATTTATAATAATCATATTGAAATGTTTGGTCAATATACCTTGGAGGCTATCATATATATGTTTCTCATGTTACGTTATGTCATGCCTTATATATGTTATATGTTATGTTATAATATGAAATGTATAAAGCAATGTTTTAAGATCATGCACGCATTCATGTTTTAAAGTTATTTTATTACAAGTATGTGCTTGCCTGCGATTTTATTAGTATGTACCTTGCTATGATATACGATAGAGCATGCTGAGCCTCTAGGCTCACTAGGTTTAAATGGTGCAGGTGATTATCCTGCTGAGTTTACATCGATTGGCGATGAGGACATCTGAGCGTCTGTTGCAGCAGTACCCATTGACCGCAGCGATGGCATGTTTTGAGATGATACAGTTTTAGATGTTGGGTTTAAAAATATTTACTTTCAGTCTTTTACTCAGTTGATTTTATTCCGTTTGGATGTTTTAACGTTTTTAAATATTCCTTTATTTTATGTTTGAAGTATGGATGAGTTAATGATTTAGAAATGTTTTAAAAGAAAACGAGCCACACTTTAAGTTTAAGTATTCTACACATGTTTTAAACAAAAAAATTTATAGAGTCTGATTCGTTTTCAGTTGGTATCAGAGCGGTGGTTCTGGTGGGATACTAGCCTGCTGCATGGATCTCAGAAGTTGCACTACCAGTCTGTGAGTTTTACTGTTTTGTTATTTATGTTTATGATTGCATGCTGCATGTTTTAGTTATGCATGAGTTTTGGCCTTAGAGTTTTGAAAATAGACGCTTAGTCATGCACTTAGATTTACGTGAGAAGGTTTTGGTGTATCTAAACAATGCCTCCCCAACGTGATAGGACCCATCAGGATGATGCTACACCGCCTCCTCCTCCCTCACCACCCAAGTTGACTCCTTATGAGAGAGCTAGCGTGGACATGCTAGCTGGGATTACCAGACTGTTGGAGCGTCAGTCAGAGCGACCCGAGAAGTCGCATGAGGAGGACGTTGCTGAGAGGTTCCGCAAACAGGGAACTAAGGAGTTTTTCGGTACCATCGATCCACTTGTTGCTGAGGAGTGGATCCAATACATGGAGACTATCTATGATTACATGGGTCTAGCGGATGCCGACAAGGTCCATTGTGCTATTCTCATGCTGAAGGGAGACGCCGCTCTGTGGTAGAAGGGCGCAGTGGTTGGTCTATTTCTGGAGAGACTGGGAGGACGTTGCTGAGAGGTTCCGCAAACAGGGAACTAAGGAGTTTTTCGGTACCATCGATCCACTTGTTGCTGAGGAGTGGATCCAATACATGGAGACTATCTATGATTACATGGGTCTAGCGGATGCCGACAAGGTCCATTGTGCTATTCTCATGCTGAAGGGAGACGCCGCTCTGTGGTAGAAGGGCGCAGTGGTTGGTCTATTTCTGGAGAGACTGACAAGGGCGGAGATCAAGAAAGTTTTCTTCGAGAAGTATTTTACTGTGGATGCCTGGAGCCAGCTTATTCAGGAGTTCATGAGTCTCCGTCAGGGAGACAAGTCTGTTGCTGAGTATGTTAGACAGTTTGAGCGGGGGTGTACCTTTGTGCCCTTGATTGCTACAGTGGAGAGCGAGAAGCTGCGGCAGTTTACTGATGGACTGCGACCCAACATCCGCCACGATGTCAACATGGCGGACGTGGAGACCTATATGGTGGCAGTGAACAAGGCTTACCGGTCTGAGAGAGGTCGAAAGGACATGAGGGATGACTACCAGAGGAAGCGTCAGATGCAGCAGCCCATCAGGGGCCAATCTTCGCAGCCACCAGCAAAGAGACCTTTTCAGGGGCCTTCTAAGGGCCCATCTCAGCAGGTCCAGCAGCAGCAGAGGCCTCAGGGCCAGCAGAGGCCACAGGGTTAGCCGAGACTTCAACAACAGGGGACTACTGCCCCTAGACCTGTAGGGTTTCAGACGTGCCCGACATGCCAGAAGAGTCATCCAGAGCAGTGCATGGCGGGTTCAGGCCAATGTTTCCATTGCAAGGAGCCGGGGCATATCGCTATGAATTGCCCACAGAAGGTGCAGTCTACTGGTCGTGTTTTCGTGATGCAGGCAGAGGCTGCGGATCCCGACACGACTTTACTCATAGGTATTTCGTTTTATATTTCCGTACCTTGTTATGTTGCTATCTCAATTGCATGCTAGGTGGAGCACTGCTAGGAAACTTGTTGCCTTGGTTGCTAGGTAAACGTAAGTGAGAACTGTAGGACTTCTAGGACTTGTCTTGAGAACTTTGACGGATAGGGCTAGTGAACTTAGAACTGTTGTAGGTATCTAATATGCTTTTTGGGATTTAGTATGACCGTAAACGCGTACCTGTGTGACGTTTCTATTTCAGGCAAGATTCGTGTGATTGGTGTCACTACACTCGCTTTGCTAGACTCAGGGGCGACCCACTCGTTTATTTCGAGTGCATTCACACAGAGGATGGGTATTGTTCCGGAGAGCATGGGGTAGCTCTCGCCGTGACAGTTTCGTCAGGAGAGGGGTTGACGACGACCAGCATCGTGCAGGGTTTGAAAATGAAGTTTCAGGATCACGCGGTCAGAGCAGCTTTGGTCGTTTTGCCGATGACAGGATTCGACCTCATCCTAGGCATGGATTGGCTCTCAGATTTTGTAGAAGTGATAGACTTTCAGCGGAGGACAGTGTCTATCAGACCGCCAGGGCAGGAGGCTTTCTTATTTGAGGAAGCTAGGAGGCCGAGGAAGCCCAGATTTATATTTTTTCTTCAGTTCAGGAAGCTAGCTGAGCACGGATTTTAGGCATTCTTGGCCAGTGTCACCGCTTCTGGAGATTCAGTAGGCCCTTCACTATCTGATGTGGAGGTAGTCAGAGATTATGCAGATGTCTTCCCTGACGATGTAGTGGGAGTTCCACCGGAGCGAGAGGTGGAGTTTTCTATTGAGCTGATGCCGAGGACAGTGCCTATCTCTAAGGCACCTTATCGTTTATCTCCTACCGAGATGAAGGAGCTTAAGGAGCAGATTCAGGAGTTGCTCGATAAGGGGTTCATTCGCCCTAGATTTTCTCCTTGGGATGCACCAGTGTTGTTTGTGAAGAAGAAGGATGACAGCATGAGATTGTGCATCGACTATTGGGAGCTGAATCGAGTTACAGTGAAGAATAAGTACCCACTCCCGAGGATTGAAGATTTATTTGATCAGTTGCAGGGAGCTTTGGATTCTCGAAGATTGATCTGAGATCTGGATATCATCAGCTGAGAGTTAGAGAGGAGGACGTGTCCAAGACTGCTTTTAGGACACGCTACGTCCACTACGAGTTCTTGGTGATGCCGTTTGACCTGACGAATGCCCCAGAGATTTTCATGGATCTGATGAGCAGGGTATTCAGATAGTATCTAGACCAGTTCATTATAGTTTTCATCGATGACATCCTGGTCTACCAAGGAGCTTGGAGGAGCATAGGCAGCACTTGCATACGGCTTTGCAAACTTTGAAGGAGCATAGATTGTATGTCAAGTTCAGCAAGTGCGAGTTTTGGCTGGAGCAGGTGGCATTCTTAGGACATATTGTGTCGAGAGATGGGGTTTCAATTGACCAATCGAAGGTGGAGGCAGTGCAGAACTGGAGGATTCCAAGGAATGCAGCGAAGATTCGCAGTTTCTTGGGCTTGGCAGGTTATTATTATCAAGGGCTTCTCTTCTATCTCAGTGCCCTTGACAGCCTTGACCAAGAAGAACGCAAAGTATGTGTGGCGTCCCGAGTGTCAGAGGAGCTTTGATCAGCTGAAGGAGGCTCTTACTTCAGCACCAGTATTAGCTATGCCAGTGGACCACGAGGAGTTTGTGGTTTATAAAGATGCTTCTCTGAGAGGTTTGGGTGCAGTTATGATGCAGGGTGGTAAGGTTATTGCATATGCGCCGAGGCAGCTGAAGAGTTATGAGCAGAATTACCCGACGCATGATTTGGGCTTGCTGCAGTGGTGTTTGCGCTGAAGATTTGGAGGCACTATTTGTACGACGAGAAATGTCAGATATTCACTGACCACAAGAGCCTCAAGTACTTCTTCAAGAAGAAGCTGAACATGAGGCAGCGCAGATGGTTAGTGTTGGTGAAGGACTATGACTGTGACAATAGCTACCATCCGGGTAAAGCTAATGTAGTGGTAGATGCTTTGAGCCGGAAGACTGCAGTAGTGGCGTGTTTGTCAGTTGAGAGGCCACTACAGGCTGAGATTCAGAGATTCGGCCTAGAGTTCTATTTATGAGGCTGTGCGTCGAGTTTAGCAGCGCTCACTATTCAGTCAACTCTTCGAGAGCGGATCAGAGAGGGGCAGGCCTCCGACGAGCAGTTATAGCAGTGGAGACAGCGTGATGAGGACAAAGAACGAGGTCTGTACACAGTTGAGGACAGGATAGTCCGTTTCAAAGGTTGGATGTGGGTGCCGAGCACAGGACAGTTGAGAGCCGAGATCTTATCTGAGGCTCATGCATCGACGTACTCCATCCACCCAGGTAGTAAGAAGATGTACAGAGATTTGCACACTTTGTACTGGTGGCCAGGGAGGAAGAAGGACATTGGGAGATTCGTGTCTGAGTGCTTGACTTGTCAGCAGGTCAAGGCAGAGCATCAGCGACCGGCAGGGTTGTTGCAGCCACTTCCTATTCTCGAGTGGAAATGGGAGCATATTACGATGGATTTCATGGTTGGATTGCCCAGGAGTCCCAGAGGGTACACGGCTATATGGGTGATTATGGACAGACTCACTAAGTCAGTGCATTTCTTACCGGTGAAGACTACTTTCACCCTGACGCAGTATGCAGAGCTTTACATCAGAGAGATTGTCAGACTGCATGGCATACCAGTCTCGATGGTGTCGGACAGAGACACCAGATTTACATCTGCGTTCTGGAGGAGTTTGCATACCGCTTTGGGGACTATTCTGTTGTTCAGCACTGCATTTCATCCGCAGAAAGACGGACAGTCAGAGCGGGTCATTCAGATTTTGGATGATTTGCTGAGAGCTTGCGTCATAGAGTTCCAGGGTACGTGAGACTCGATATTGCCGCTGGTAGAGTTCACGTACAACAACAGCTTTCAGACATCGATAGAGATGGCTCCGTATGAGGCACTGTACGGGAGGAGATGCAGATCTCCCGTACACTGGGACGAGGTTGGTGAGAGAGTGCTTACTGGGCCGGAGTTAGTACAGAAGACGAGCGGACATTGGATGAGGATTGGGGATAGGATGAGGACAGCCCAGATTCGTTAGAAGAGTTATGCCGATCAGAGACGATGAGACCTGGAGCTAGCTGTGGGAGATCATGAGTTTGTGAGGATATCGCCTATGAAGGGCGTGATGCGCTTTGGCCGGAGAGGCAAGCTTAGCCCGAGGTTTATTGGGCCGTTTGAGATTCTAGAGAGGGTTGGTACTCTGGCTTACCGAGTAGCGCTACCACCCAGCTTATCAGCAGTGCATATTTTCTTCCACATCTTGATGCTGCGGAAGAATGTTCTGAATTCATCTCATGTGTTGGATTTCAAGCCGCTCCAGTTGGCACCAGACTTATCTTTTGAGGAGAGACCAGTGCAGATACTAGCTAGGGAGGAGCGTAGGCTGAGAGCGCGGAGTATTCCGATGGTCAAGGTCCGGTGGCCGAATCACTCGGAGGATGAAGCTACCTAGGAGACCGAGGCCGATATGCGGACGTGCTACCCGGAGTTATTTGGTACGTACTCAATTTCGAGGACGAAATTCCTTTAAGAGGGAGAGAGTTGTAATGCCTAAAATTTCCTGACAAGGTAGAAATGAGTGCATGACTAGGGGAAAAATATTTTAGATGATTACATGCCATTTTATATGATTTATTTATGATTTTATGCTGCATGGTATGCATGTGTTGTTTTTCAGCCTGTTGAGTTACAGACGCGTGAACGAGATTAGGGCCGACCGGAATGAAAATAATTTGAGATTTTTGAGTTATTAAATTTTTAAGAATAAATTATTTTATTTTAAGCAACAATTTATCGAAATTTGAGTTTTTATAATTGTTTTGGAGGGGAACCCGTTTTTCTCCTATACGGGCTGGTTTATTGGATTTTAAGGTGTTTTAAATTTTGAGGATGCTTCAATTTCGAAATTTAAACCCTTTTCAAGACCAAGATAAAGTTTTAATTATTTTTTCAACTAAATGGAGGGCTAGCATGTCATTTTCCACATCCTTTACTTAATTAAATCATAGGGGTCAATTGTGTCACATTGTATTATTTCTAAACACAAATTTTATCCATAACCTAGCCCCTAAATCAGATCTAGCCGTCCTCCCCTTCCCCCTCAAGCATAAAAAATTCGAACACTCCATTCTTGGTGAAGCTTGGTGATCCAAAATCGGTGGTGCCCCGATCTCGCGTCTACAACGTCGGTAACTCGCAAAACTCTACTCCAACCAAACCAGACATGTGATATCAATTATTTTTCTCGCTATTTAAACTATATTAGACTGTTTTTCATGAAAATTGTGTGAATTGATCGTGTTTTTTCCAGATCTATAGCTTCTTGTCCAAGTTTCATGCATGACACGATAGTGATTTCATGTTCTCGACTTGTTCTCATGTTGATTCGGTTTGTGAAAGGTCCAGAGGTCCTGGCTCATGGCTAGGCTGTCGAGTGAGGATCCTAGGGTGGTTTAGGAGTGGCCCTAAGATGATAAGTCGAACCATCAGGAAAAATCGAAACACCATGTGCTGTGTGAAATGGTGCAGCGCCGTGCGTCCCATTCACCTGGTTCGTGCTCCCTAGTGCTACCACGGTTGGGACCAAGGTTGTTCAGGTTAGTATCGGATGGACCAGCGGGTGGTCCAGCCGGTGGGGCTCCGGCTAGTGGTGTCCGGAGCAGGGAGAACAAATGCGATGTCGGCGACTGGTCGCGGCTGCGCATGAGCGTGTGTGTGCGGTTTTCGATTTAGGGCTTAATTTTGTTATGGTTTGGTCTAACCGAACCGGTTTGGTTGGTTCGGTTGGACCGAATCGGTTCTTCGAGTCTCGAGTCAAATGTTTTAAAATCGGTCCGAGTTTTTTTAATTATGGACCTGTTATTTTAATTTTTAAGTCAAATGTCCAATTTTAAAGAAAATAGCCAGATGTTAAAAATTGAGTCAAACTTTTAAAGTTATATTTATTTTTAAGTTTTAAGTCAAAATTAGGGCCTTTGGAATTTTAATTAAGTCAAAATCGATTTTTGGGATTTTAATTTGGTCAAAATCGGTCTTTTGGTCAAAATCAGCTTTTGGGTCAAAATTGATTTAAATTGATTTTAAAAGTCAAAATTGATTTTAATTAGTCAAAAATTAATTGAAATAGTCAAGATTTTAAAAGGGGTGGACATTCGTTTCATCGACTAAGTCAAGTGTGTTGTTTAGTCTAGAAGTAGTGGGCCAGGCTCCTGAACCAATCTTTGACCGAAGTAGAAAAATGTAGAAGCCCGTAAATATATTTAATTATATGTAGTATGTTATCTACGTAAATGTTTTAACGGAAATGATTAAATATACATTAACGAGCTAAGCTTTTAAACTTGCATAGTTTTACGAAATTCATGCATCATGAATGTTTTATGAATGTCAAAGGCATGTTCTTTTAAAAGACAAAACCCGAGTGATTGAATGATTTGTGACAAATGATGATGAGGGGATGCGGGATACATGATTGTGAACAATGATGATGGAGGGAGTGCGGGATACCGGGCCCGTTGAACTTCTGTTAATGTATGATGAGCTTATGGATCCATGTGTGATATCATGGTGAAGTTGCAGCTTATGGATCCATGTGTCGATATCATGGTGAAGTGGCAACATAGAGGTGTGACATATAGGGATACCGGCTCGAGGTCGGGTGAACCACACTGCTACGTACGTTGGTTTATAGATTGATCAATCGAATATGGTCACACTTCAGGATACGACTCATATGTTTCTCATGTTACGTTATGTCATGCCTTATATATGTTATATGTTATGTTATGATATGAAATATATGAAGCAATGTTTTAAGATCATGCACGCATTCATGTTTTAACGTTATTTTATTACAATTATGTGATTGCCTGTGATTTTATTAGTATGTACCTTGCTATGATATACGATAGAGCATGCTGAGCCTCTATGCTCACTAGGTTTAAATGGTGCAGGTGATGATCCCGCTGAGTTTACAACGACTGACGCTGAGGACATCTGAGCGCCTGTTGCAGCAGTACCCCTAGACCGCAGCGATGGCATGTTTTGAGATGATACAGTTTTAGATGTTGGGTGTAAACATATTTACTTTCAGTCTTTTACTCAGTTGATTTTGTTCCGTTTGGATGCCTTAACGTTTTTAAATATTCCTTTATTTATGTTTGAAATATGGATGAGAAAATGATTTAGAAATATTTTAAAAGGAAACAAGCCACACTTTAAGTTTAAGTATTCCGCACATGTTTAAATTTTTTTTTCTAGAGTCTAGTTCGTTTCAATAACGCACAAATTGATCAAAACAATCATGAGGAAAATGATGAACCTAATACCGCTGATGACGTGCATAATGATCTTGAAATAACTCATAATAATGATGTGCCTAATGACTATCTTTTGGCTAGAGATAGGGAAAGAAGAAACATAAGACAGCCTACTAGACTTCAAGAATTTCACCTAACTTCTCATGCCTTTAATGTGTTCGAATAAATTGATAATAATGAAACCTACACCGAAGATTTAAAATCTGACAAATCTTCTGAATAGTTGTCTGCTATGCATGAAGAAATGAACTCCTTGCATGTGAACAGTACTTGGGAACTTGTTCCCAAACCCAAAGCTGGTTCTGTAGTGGACTGCAAAAGGTTATCTAAAGTTAAAAATGAAGATGAAAGTGTTAGGTACAAAGCTAGGTTAGTTGCCAAGGGTTTTACACAAAAGGAAGGGATAGATTACACTAAAATCTTTGCTCCTGTTGTGAAATTCACTACTTTTAGAATCATGCTTGCTTTGTCTGCTCAGTTTAATTGGGAATTAAAGAAAATGGATGTAAAAACAACTTTCTTGCATGGTGACTGTGATGAAAGAATATACATGAAACAACCTGATGGCTTCATTGATATGTTTAAACCTGATCATGTTGTCTGTTAAAGAAATCCTTATATGGTCTAAAACAATCTCCTAGACAGTGGAATAAGAAGTTTGATGAATGCACGTTATCTCTGAAAAGGTCATACGATTCCTGCTTATATTTCAAAGATACTGATACTGTACCTATCTTCTTATTGATCTATGTTGATGATATGCTTATAATCAGTCCGTCTTTGCATGGTGACTGTGATGAAAGAATATACATGAAACAACCTGATGGCTTCATTGATATGTTTAAACCTGATCATGTTGTCTGTTAAAGAAATCCTTATATGGTCTAAAACAATCTCCTAGACAGTGGAATAAGAAGTTTGATGAATGCACGTTATCTCTGAAAAGGTCATACGATTCCTGCTTATATTTCAAAGATACTGATACTGTACCTATCTTCTTATTGATCTATGTTGATGATATGCTTATAATCAGTCCGTCTGTGGGTGCTATAAATCATGTTAGATCTTTCCTAAGCTCTAATTTTGATATGAAATTCTTAGGAGATGTGAAAAGGATTCTTGGCATGAATATAAATAGAAATAGAGGTAATTAAACTATTTGCTTAAATCAGACTCCTTACGTAGAAAAGGTCTTAAACAAATTCTCCATGTCTAAACCTAATGATGTGAATGTTCCTCTTGCTGCTCATTTTATGCTAAGTAAAGATAAATGTCCCAAGTCAAACGTGATATAGACAATATGAGAAATGTTCCCTATTCAAATGCTATTGGTTCTGTTATGTACATGATGGTCAGTACTAGACCTGATATTGCATATGTTGTAAGCTGTCTAAGTAGATACATGTCCAACCCTGGTATGAAACATTGGAATGCTGTTAAATGGCTACTTAGATACCATAAACACTCTTTGAAGTATGGCATTATGTTTTTGAAGTGTAAAATGGGAGTGGAACTTGCTGGTTATGTTGATTCAAACTATGCTAATGATAAAGATAACAAGAAATCAACTACTTCGTATGTATTTACTTTGTGTGGTGCATGCATAAGCGAGAAATCTCAACTCCAGCACGTTGTAGCGTTATCCACTACTGAATCTGAATACATAGCTATTATTGAGGCCTTTAAAGAGGCTCTTTGTCTTAAAGGGTTGCTAAATGAAATCAATATGCTGACAGGTAAGGTTACTATATTTTCAGATAGTCAATCTGGTATAAAATTGTGTAAGAATCCTATGTTTTATGATAGAACTAAGCATATAGATGTCAGATTTCATTTTATTAGAGATATTGTGTCACAAGGCTTGATTTCTCTTGAAAATGTTGCCTCTGAATTCAACCCAGCAGACATGGGTACTAAATGTCTGTCAGTTGGTAAGTTTATGTCAATCTTAAATTACTTAAGTTTGACATTCGTGACTGACGTGTTATGTTCCTGAATACTCCAGTTTCCTTTTGCTGTGTGTGATAGGAGTTGGTGGCTCTTGTTGTCAGCTGTGTGCTACAACCTGAACCTGCTGGGACTTCTTGCTTCTCTTTAGTGAGAATTTGTGCCCATACTCTGGCTATGATGAAGCTGAGCGTGAATCCCAACAGTGAGCTTCTTTTGATCATGGTATTTGGACCAAGGTGGAGAATGTGAATGTGTGGCCCAAGTTAATGCTGGCCCGATTAACATTATTATTTTGGCCCAAGCCCACTTTCCATACACAGCTACCCTTCGTTTGATATATGCTCCAACTGTGTATCCCTAAGCTGTAAGCTCTCTCGAACCCTAGCCCCCACTGCTCTCTCTCGTTGTCCCTCTTTCTCGTTTTCTATCTTTGACCTCACCGGACATCGTCTCCGGGAGGTTCTGGGTGACATCTCCGTGAGAGGACCTCGGTTCCTTCTTCTCTGAGTCTCTGGCTCAGTTTGGTTCTCGAGAGATAGGCTTCATATTTAAGCAGTGGGCTACTGGGTTGGTCTTGTGAGCTTCGGCTCTCAGCTGTGTGACTTGGGTTTCTCCATTTGCGTGAGTTGGCTCCCATTCGGTGTCCTATACCGTGGTCTGTGAAGCTTTGTGCTTCTAGTGGGTTTCTCCGTGTCAAAACTAATTTTTTCACATACTAATTAATTTTATGACATAATGTCTACATGACATTGATATTATTAATATTGTCAGGCCTCGTGCTCACAACCGAGTAAAAACCCAAACACATGCGGAAGCTTATCAAAAAGTGGGTAAAATTTTTTCGCTTTTAGGCCCGACGGTTTAAAACATATAATTTAAAATAGAACGATACTCAAAATAAGTTCCCAGTTTACAAACCAGCAAAAAGCAAGTATAGCATCAATACAAATAAAAGTATTAGACTCCACATCAGAATACAACAACAAAGCACAGGGCATCTCCCCGGCTACTAGACTGATACATACATATACGCTATACGCTACTGGGACACTCAACCACCTCCTGGGGCACCGCCAGCTGGGTTACCTCCTCTACCAGCTGTATGACCTAGACAACACAACAGGAAACAAACAAACCAAGCCCCAGAGGGACATGGGGTCAAACCCCAGTACGGAGAGCAAATAAACAGCAAAGATACAGCATAAATAAAATGCAGATGCTATGCATGAGACACCGGATAACAACAGGAGCTACGACCAACAAGGGAGCCAAAGAACTCCAGGCATAGCTCAATCAAATATGCAACGGATAGGTAGCCACTGTGAGTGTAGGACATGTGGGAGTTACCCACTCACCCCTACTCGCTCACCAATTCCAGGTGCATCAATCACTCCACTGTTGTTGCCCAACCTATGAACTGTGGTAGTTAGCCACTCGGCGCATAGGGGCTAACACATCTCAACAGGGAGATGAGAGTGAGGTATTGCCGCTCGCCCTCGCTACCTGGTAAGAAAACAATAACAATACAACAAGGCACAACTGCCGAAGTAAAAGGTACGATATAACTGAGATATGAAATGCAAGTGATGCGAATGCGTGTATGCATATAACAACAAGCAGTAAACACTGGCAGCCATACACGTAAACAACAAACAGCCATCACAGCATTTACTCATGCCAACCTCACGCTGTAACAAGCTCGAATCCATACCTTACGAGCAACAATTACCAACAATACAGATTCCTCGAGGTAGGAGCAAGACACGGCCTGCACAAAATCTGCCAAACACACGATGCACAAATTTCAGGAAAAGCCTATAAATCTCACGCCTTATCACTAATTCTCACGGCCTAAACATAAAAACTCACGGCTGGAAATTCATATGCACAACTAGCCTTCCACCCTACCCAAACAACTCAACAGGAAGCTTAATCCAAGGCTGAAAAAGATTTCAAAGTTAAAACGAAAAGCTACCTGCAACTACGAAACGCACGAAAGAGAACAGCAGCTTCGAGCTTTCAATCCAGCCAACTAAAGCTTCCAAATTGGGTACGAGATGAAAGAGCTTTCCAAGAGGAGTCCAACGCTACCTCGAACGTGAAAAACGGTGGCCGGAATCAACGGGAATCCGGAGAAGCTCACGGTGAATAGTAGTCGAGGGTTTGGAAAACAGAGAACGAAGATAAGAAATATTTGCTAAGTATGGATTCTGTTTTCTCAATAATTGAAGGCCAAAGCTTCCAATATATACACGCGAGAAGTCTGGATAAAATGCCCACCGACAGAAACAGCTTTCAAGAATTCTAAATGCACAACAGATCCCACAAAACAACCAACGCATGCACTAAAACACGATGAAATCTGAACGCAAACAACGCGGGAATCAAAACGACGTCGCACAGGTGAAATCTGAATGCTAGCGCTAAAGGCTGGACACTGAAAGCTGGTCGCCCAAACGAGCGTTGAAATCTGGTCACCAGTACGCTATACTCACAAAACAGATCTCATGCAAACAGATCTCACGCGAACAAATCTCACGCAAAACACTATACCAGATCTCTCCCACAAGCGCTAATCAAAACGATGCCGTGCTTACTTATCCAAACGACAGCGTTTCGATCCTTAACAAAAACACGCTAGAACCAGATCTCACACCTTAGTGCAAAACAGATCTCACAAACAGACCTCACCAAACCACGGGCCATTCAGATCTCTCACGCTAGCTCAAAACGGCGTCGCACCACTTAAACTAAACGGCGTCGCGTTGCACTAACCATAAAACACGCGGGACAGATCTCTCCTCGCATAAGCAGACTTCACGCAAGCGCTAAACATGATCTCACAACTTCGAACAGATCTCTCAAACCAGCAACGCTTACATCATCAAATCTGCTACCAGATTTCACCAAAATTTCGAAAATCTCAAAATTTCCAGAATTGTTCCAAATGCGATTCTCAACCCGAAAATGCAACCCAAACATTCACAATGAAATCTGAATCACCAGAAATCACTAAAACCCTATTAATTCAACAATTAATCCTTAATACAATTTCCAAGTCTCACATTTCTCCCCCACTAAAAAGGATTTCGTCCTCGAAATCAACAACAATTCAAATACCAAAACACCGCAGCAAGATACAAAACAAGAACTCGCCCAACACAGGCCAAGAGTTCAAGATAACTGAGCAAACAATTTACGACAACTAGGGAAGAAATACAAACAAAAGCTACAACCTACTGGAAAATATAGCCCAACCCTTCCATGTTTGCTCCACCGCACCATTACCAAAGGAATGGTCTTATTCGTCAACTGTTTCTCTTTTCTGCCAAGGATCTGCAAATGATATTCCTGATAACTCAACGACTGATCTAGCTCTACCTCGTCAGTTCCAAGCACGTGAGATGGATCTGGCTCGTACTTCCTCAACATGGAAACATGAAAGACGTCATGCAGAGAAGAAAACTCGGACGGCAACAACAGACGATACGCCAAAGGGCCAATCCTCTCGACGATCTCATACGGACCAACGTAACGAGGGGCTAACTTTCTCTTGTGTCTAAAGCGCATCACACTGCGAAACGGAGAAAACTTGAGAAATACACGATCACCAACCTGAAACTCAAGAGGTCGACGCCTCTTATTCGCATAACTGGCTTGGCGATCCTGGGTAGCTTTCATCCGCTGTCTGATTAGATCGACATGATCTTTCATTTGCTGCACAAATTCAGGGGCAGATAGCTGCTTCTCCCCCACTTCTTCCCAACAAACTGGCGATCTGCACTTCCTGCCATACAAAGCCTCAAAAGGCGCCATGCCAATCGTCACTTGGTAGCTGTTATTATACGAAAACTCGATCAAAGACAACGCGTCTTGCCAGCTACCTCCGAAATCCAACACAACAGCACGCAACTTATCCTCCAACGTCTAGATAGTTCGCTCAGATTGGCCGTCTGTCTGAGGGTGATACGCGGTACTCATTGCCAATCTGGTTCCCAAAGCTGTTTGCAAACTCTTCCAAAACCTGGAAGTAAACCTCGGATCTCGGCCGGACACGATTGAATTCGGCACACCGTGCAATCTAACAACAAAATCAACGTACAGCTTCGCCATCTTCTTCAACAAGAAGGTCATCCCATAGGGAATGAAGTGTGCAGACTTCGACAAACGGTCGATAAATACCCAAATAGCATCGCATCCTCGGCTAGAACGAGGCAGATGCGTCACGAAATCCATCGCAATATGCTCCCAATTCCATTGGGGCACCTCTAAACTCTGCAACAGACCACCAGGTCTCATCCTTTTGGCCTTTACCACCTGGAAATTCAAACAACGAGCAACGAAACCAGCAACGTCACTCTTCAGGCTAGCCCACCAAAAGTGCGGCTTCAAAGCATAGTACATCTTCCATGCACCAGGATGAACACTATGTCTGCTGCAATGTCCTCACGAAGGATCTACTCCTTCAAATCAATCAAATTGGGCACAACCAACCTGCCCCAGAACCTCAAGAAACCATCGGACGAGACAGAATAATCCTCTAGTTCGCCAGCCCTGACTTTCATCTTCAACTCGTGGATAGACGGATCGGTCCTCTGAGCTGCTCGAATGCTGGAAACAATCTGCGGTTCCACTTGGAACGATGAAACCATCACACAATCCTCAGTCGGGTAAAATCTCCAACCCGTAGTGTTAAGATGCCATTGGTCCTTGGAGATGTACAACGAGGCAAGCATCTCACTAGCCTTCCTGCTCAAAGCATCGGCCACTATGTTCGACTTCCCAGGCTGGTATTTAATCTCACAATCAAAGTCCTTAAGCAGTTCCATCCACCGACGCTATCTCATGTTCAAGTCAGGCTGCAAGAACAGATACTGCAAACTTTTGTGGTCGGAGTATACCACAAACTGCTCGCCATACAGGTAGTGACACCAGATCTTTAACGCAAAGACCACCGCTGCTAACTCCAAATCATGAACTGGGTAACGAGTCTCGTGCGGTTTCAACTGCCGTGAGGCATACGCAATGACTCTACCATTCTGCATCAACACACAACCCAATCCATTAAGCGAAGCGTCAGAACAAACAACGAAACCACCTGATCCGGACGGCAGAGCCAACACAGGCGCAGTAGTCAACTTTTCCTTGAGCAGTTGAAACGCATTCTCACACTGCTCAGTCCAAACAAACCGCCTATCTTTCTG
The DNA here is from genome assembly GCA_001598015.1 of Dorcoceras hygrometricum. NCBI lineage: Eukaryota > Viridiplantae > Streptophyta > Magnoliopsida > Lamiales > Gesneriaceae > Dorcoceras > Dorcoceras hygrometricum. The sequence continues at coordinate 70,376 of KQ996443.1, forward strand.
GGTCAATTGGGTCATCGGCTTCACTATACTAGAGAATCCCTCAATGAAGCGACGATAATAGCCAGCCAGACCTAAGAAACTACGAATCTCAGACACATTTCTTGGTCGCTCCCAGTTCAAAATAGCATCCACTTTACTGGGATCCACAGAAATGCCATCCGCTGAAATGACATGACCCATAAATACCATGCGATCTAACCAAAACTCGCACTTGGAAAATTTCGCATACAACTGCTGCTCTCTCAACCTCTGAAGAACCATTTCCAAGTGCTCCTTGTGCTCCCTCGGAGTCTTCGAGTAAACCAAGATGTCGTCAATAAAAACAATTACAAACTGGTCTATGAACTCTCTAAAAACCCGGTTCATCAGATCCATAAAGACTGCAGGCACGTTGGTCAACCCAAACGGCATCACCAAAAACTCAAAATGTCCGTACCTCGTACGAAACGCAGTCTTCGCGACATCTTGTTCCCTCACCCTGAGCTGATGGTACCCTGAACGAAGATCAATCTTTGAATACACCGCAGAACCTTGCAACTGATCAAACAGATTCTCGGCAACGGGTACTTGTTCTTGACAGTGGCTTTATTCAACTGGCGAAAATCAATGCACATCCACATTGAGCCATCCTTCTTCTTCACAAACAAGATGGGCGCTCCCCACGGTGACATACTAGGGCGAATAAAACCTTTCTCCAGCAAATCATCTAACTGTACCTTGAGTTCTCTCAACTCCGCAGGCGCCAGACGATAAGGAGCACACGAAATCGGAGCTGTGCCAGGCACCAACTCTATGTTGAAGTCTATCTCCCGCCTCGGAGGAAAACCAGGAATCTCCTCCGGAAACACTTCGGGGAAGTGTCGCACCACGGGAACGTCACTAAGCTGAACACTGGAAGAAGAAGACGCATCCAAAGCATAAATCATAAAGCCAGCATTTCCCAAAGACAACAAACTAAACATCTCCATCGCGGAAACCAACGGAATCTTTGATCGCGAGTCCTGACCGTAGAAGTCCCACTTCTCGCCAGAAAAAGGCCTAAAGCGCACAATCCCATGGAAGCAATACACGGAGGCCCTATAGTTGGACAGCACATCCATTCCAACTATGCAATCGAAATCCCAAAGCATCAAACGGATCAAGTTTGCTAACAAAACATGCTCACCAAACCGCAACACACCATTCAACAAAACCTCTTGGGAGAACAGGCTCATACCACAAGGGGTAGAAACCGAAACAGCATCGCGAAAAGGGACGGTACACAGACCATGCTCAACAACAAATGAATCAGAAATAAACGAATGCGATGCACCGGTGTCAAAAAACACACGAGCAGGAAAGTCAAAGATAAGACATGTACCTCCAATCACCCGGCTCGATGTCTCCTCGGCCTGCTCCCTCGTGATGGCGTTAACCTGAGCATGATGGGGTCCTGGGAAGAAAGGCTGAGACGACTGCCAAAAGCGCGAAGGGCCAGGCTGCTGAAACGGTCTAAATGGAGTCTCACCCACGCGGGGCCGCTGAAACTACTGAGAACGGCCCCTAGACTGACCTCCACGACCCTAAGGCTGGGCCGCGGTCTGCTGTGATCCAGCTGACGGACACACTCTCGCAAAATGCCCGTACTGACCATAAAGGTTGCAGGAGCCCTGCACACCTACACACTGCATGGAAGGATGCTTTCCACCGCAAAAGCCACAAAACTCAGTCCGAGATCCACTGCTACTCGAACTGCCTGAACCGAAAGACCCTGAACTAGAAGTTTTCTTGAATTGCTGACCGCAGGGTCGAAACCTCTGGCGGCCGGGCTACTGAGCCACCTGCTGCTGCTGCTGGGGATAATGAGCGGACTGAGAACTCTGAGACGACTGAGCTCTCTGACCAACAGGTCTACCACCCTGCAATGCCTGCGCTACCTGCGCTCTACGCGTACGACGGCTCCTCATGCCCTCCTCAATGTTGATAGCACTATCAACGGCCTCAGCATACGACTTGGGCTTGCTCGTCAAAACACTCTGGTACAACTCTTCATTCAAGCCCTCCACGAATCTGGTACTCTTGGCCCTCTCCCGGCCAGCAACATGTCATCGAGCCCTGCTCCAAAAACTCAAACTCCCGCTCACGGGCAGCCACATACGAATCGGGGATATACTCCTGCCTGAAGGTCTCACAGAAACTGTCCCAAGTAATACCAACTCCAGTCTCCACTAAGGTACTAGACGCGCCTCACCACCAGCGCTCTGCGGCCTTCCTCAGCAACAAGGTCACTAACCTCAAACGGAGTCCATCGTCATACTGAGCCCGATCAAAAAGATGAATGACGTTATGGAGCCACGAATCAGCATCCTCATTCGACTCGTTGCCATTAAAAACAGGAGGGTTCATCCTCTGAAAATGGGCTATAACAACATCCATTCTCTCCACCGGAGCCGGCGGAGCCTCAGCTTCCCCTTCTTCGCTACTCTCATGAGTATGACTAGGAGCACTATACTGATCCTCGTTCTGACCTTCTGACTCCTGGAACTGCCCCTACCATGACGTCTAGACGGCATCTAAAATACACTCAATAGGATAAGAAAAAACAGAACAGATACAGCATAGAAAGCATATAACATACATATGCAGCACGTAAGTCACATAAGTCAAGCACATGCAACACACAACACTGTGCCTAGACTCAAGTGTGATCAAAGAAATTGAGCTTATCCCAGCTTAAGCTCTGATACAAAAAATGTCAGGCCTCGTGCTCACAACCGAGTAAAAACCCAAACACATGCGGAAGCTTATCAAAAAGTGGGTACAATTTTTTCGCTTTTAGGCCCGACGGTTTAAAACATATAATTTAAAATAGAACGATACTCAAAATAAGTTCCCAGTTTACAAACCAGCAAAAATCAAGTATAGCATCAATACAAATAAAAGTATTAGACTCCACATCAGAATACAACAAAAAAGCACAGGGCATCTCCCCGGCTACTAGAGTGATACATACATATACGCTATACGCTACTGGGACACTCAACCACCTCCTGGGGTACCGTCAGCTGGGTTACCTCCTCTACCAGCTGTATGACCTGGACAACACAACAGGCAACAAACAAACCAAGCCCCAGAGGGACATGGGGTCAAACCCCAGTACGGAGAGCAAATAAACAGCAAAGATACAACATAAATAAAATGCAGATGCTATGCATGAGACACCGGATAACAACAGGAGCTACGACCAACAAGGGAGCCAAAGAACTCCAGGCATAGCTCAATAAAATATGCAACGGATAGGTAGCCACTGTGAGTGTAGGACATGTGGGAGTTACCCACTCACCCCTACTCGCTCACCAATTCCAGGTGCATCAATCACTCCACTGTTGTTGCCCAACCTATGAACTGTGGTAGTTAGCCACTCGGCGCATAGGGGCTAACACATCTCAGCAGGGAGATGAGAGTGCGGTATTGCCGCTCGTCCTCGCTACCTGGTAAGAAAACAATAACAATACAACAAGGCACAACTGCCGAAGTACAAGGTAAGATATAACTGAGATATGAAATGCAAGTGATGTGAATGCGTGTATGCATATAACAACAAGCAGTAAACACTGGCAGCCATACACGTAAACAACAAACAGCCATCACTGCATTTACTCATGCCAACCTCACGCTGTAACAAGCTCGAATCCGTACCTTACGAGCAACAATTACCAACAATACAGATTCCTCGAAGGTAGGAGCAAGACACGGCCAGCACAAAATCTGCCAAACACACGATGCACAGATTTCAGGAAAAGCCTATAAATCTCACGCCTTCTCACTAATTCTCACGGCCTAAACATAAAAACTCACGACTGGAAATTCATATGCACAACTAGCCTTCCACCCTACCCAAAAAACTCAACAGGAAGCTTAATACAAGGCTGGGAACAAGATTCAAAGTTAAAACGAAAATCTACCTGCAACTACGAAACGCACGAAAGAGAACAACAGCTTCGAGCTTTCAATCCAGCCAACTAAAGCTTCCAAAATGGGTAAGAGATGAAAGATCTTTCCAAGAGGAGTCCAACGCTACCTCGAACGTGAAAAACGGTGGCCCTACCGGAGAAGCTCACGGTGAATAGTAGTCGAGGGTTTGGAAAACAGAGAACGAAGATAAGAAATATTTGCTAAGTATGGATTCTGTTTTCTCAATAATTGAAGGCCAAAGCTTCCAATATATACACGCGAGAAGTCTGGATAAAATGCCCACCGACAGAAACAACTTTCAATAATTCTAAATGCACAACAGATCCCACAAAACAACCAGCGCATGCACTAAAACACGATGAAATCTGAACGCAAACAACGCGGGAATCAAAACGACGTCGCACAGGTGAAATCTGAATGCTAGCGCTAAAGGCTGGACACTGAAAGCTGGTCGCCCAAACGAGCGTTGAAATCTGGTCACCAGTACGCTATACTCACAAAACAGATCTCATGCAAACAGATCTCACGCGAACAGATCTCACGCAAAACACTATACCAGATCTCTCCCACAAGCGCTCGTCGCACAGGTGAAATCTGAATGCTAGCGCTAAAAGCTGGACACTGAAAGCTGGTCGCTCAAATGAGCGCTGAAATCTGGTCACCAGTACTCTATACTCACAAAACAGATCTCACGCAAAACACTATACCAGATCTCTCCCACAAGCGCTAATCAAAACGACGCCGTGCTTACTTATCCCAACGACAGCGTTTCGATCCTTAACAAAAACACGCTAGAACCAGATCTCACACCTTAGCTCAAAACTGATCTCACAAACAGACCTCACCAAACCACGGGCCATTCAGATCTCTCACGCTAGCTCAAAACGGCGTCGCACCACTTAAACTAAACGGCGCCGCGTTGCACTAACCATAAAACACGCGGGACAGATCTCTCCTCGCATAAGCAGACTTCACGCAAGCGCTAAACCAGATCTCACAAACTTCGAACAGATCTCTCAAACCAAGAACGCTTACGTCATCTAATCTGCTACCAGATTTCACCAAAATTTCGAAAATCTCAAAATTTCCAGAATTGTTCCAAATGTGATTCTCAACCCGAAAATGCAACCCAAACATTCAAAATGAAATCTGAATCACCAGAAATCACTAAAACTCAATTAATTCAACAATTAATCCTTAATAAAATTTCCAGGTCTCACAAATATGGTGTCGAAATTATCGGCTTTCAATTGCTATATCGACATTTTCATGGAAAAAGAACTAAGAGAAAAAGTAATATTTCACTGGAATTTATTTTTAAGCTATTAGATGTCCAACATCGAAACAATTCAAGTTTTTCATTATTTCTCCTCCCCATTTAATATTTCTATTTGATCATAATTGTGCACTTTGTATTATTATTCTAACGTTCAAGAGCTAGATTGACAATATTCTATATGTAATCAAGACATTTGTTGTTTCAAGATTTTCAATTATATCTTTAACTTTAAAACTAATATTCTATTTCGAAAAGGCTCATCTATTGAATATAATTATTGAAAACAGATAATGCTCCACAATGGATAAGTATATCCCAACTAGGAGTGTGGAAAAAAACTGAAAATCAAAAACCAAATAGTAAGCCGAAAATTCGGTTTTGGTGTCTTGTTCTCTTGAAAATTGATTGGTTCTGTTTGACATTATATATATATATATATATATATGCATATATTGGGATATATTTGTTTAAATGGTGATCGAAGCGTTATTATATGGTTCGGTTAACGGTTTGGTTGGGTGTCCTTATCACTCTCTTGGCTTCAGTTGTTGAGAGCTTTTCAACGGTACTCACCGCTTAGGAAAATGAAAACCTTTTGAAGAAGTTTGAATATGGTGGTGAAGAGTAATGATACATGTATTTATATGAAAAGAAAAGCATGAACTCATCATTTTATAATATCTTTGAGAGCATATCTTTTTAAACAAAACAACATAGACCGAACCGGTTTTAAAACAGTCTGGACCGTGCTTGATAGTATTTCACCGACCAATCCCCGTGAACTGGGTTTCTGAACTAAACTGAAAATCAGCTTGGATGTGAGCTGATTGCGGAATCAATAATGAAGAAGGGTACTGAAATTAGCTAATTAATACGTTCTAAAACTTAGATTTCTCATTTTGATTTATTGTTTTCCAGGCATTACAGTAACAGCTCGGGCTCGCAAACAAAATCTAAGTTCCGGGAAATGGCTAACACTTGGTCAATCTAAGTATATACGACTTAGGTTCCCGTGACTGATCTACAGTATCCACCGACCAGCTCAGGCCTCTACGCTGATATCAGCTTGCGAAATCCAACTCTCTCCTGAGCTGAATTTCCATTAAATTCTCACCAAATCGATACGCTACAAAAAACACGGCATCAACAGATCATGGAGCTTATGCGCTAACAGCACAGGACTAACATATCAGCTTAGCGTTTCTCAAACAGCAGGGGCAAAATCAGCACGCTTGACAGGATCGGAAAACCAACAGCAGATCGCACTCTACGTGCTGGAACAGATAGCACACGATTTGAACGATGAAAAACTAACTCTGCGTGAGCTGCAATAGCTCCAGTTCCTGAAATCTATGAATACCTAGAAGTATATCAGATCTGGTATAAAAACCGATGCGAAAAACATCTGATTATACCCTCTAAAAATTGAAAGCTGTTGTTTTTTTTTAAAATGCGATGAAAATATGAATGCAGAAAACTATAAACTGAAAACTGTAAAGAACCCATCTGTTTGTTTATGGAAGTTCAGAGCTGAATCTCATACGTCTCCCATTCTTCCAAACTGAAAGGATTCCACTAGAAGAATTTGATTATTACAGCTTCTGTAATAACCCGATCCAACATCCCGCAAGCTGCGATAACTCCTAGCACTCCATGCTTCACACCAGTCCACAAGCTGTGTGAGCTGCGACACTATGAACATGTTTAATGTCTCTATTCAAAGACTACAATGATTCTGTTTCTCACATTCACTCTAATCTATTTCGCTCATCTTTCAATATGTGAGTTAATGTGTGTGTGTGAGATTTACAGTGTAATCTCAATCTCTCTCAAATATTTTCTCACACGCTAGGAGGTCCTTCTTCAAAGTTGATATCTTCATCCTCTTCCCAAGTTGTTCAGTTGACTATAATGATTCTGCATTTAAGCTGTGCACTAGCTCACACATGCGCACAGCTCTCAGCCACCAGCTTCCACTTGTGTATACCAGCTCTCGACTATTACACGTGCTCTTTTTTTGTGTTTCGTGCATATATGTCGCTGTGTGCACGCTTGTATCTTTCGTTTGAATCTTCTGTGTATATGTTGTAACACCCAAAAAATCCATAAATAGTTATTTAATTTGTTTTGAAGAGTTAAACTGTTATTTTCTTTTTGCGTTTAACATTTCAGTCTTTACCTGAGCCGATTTCTTAGGTTTTAGCCTGGGCGGTTTGTGGACGGTTCCTGCGAGAATGAACCCAAGCACGATTCTGTTTTCTTTTAAAAAAATAAAATATTTTCTTTTTAGAAAATTGATACTGTTGGCACGCCTGCAGTATTTTTACACAAATGATTATTGTTGTCACGCTTAAATCATTTTAATGATTACTGTGGCGTGTGGGATAGGAAAAATCCCACCTTGCTTGATTGCTTCATTAAGGCGCTGGGTGTGCTTTTCTAAACCACAAACCAATAAAAATATTTTCTTCAGAGTAATAGTTTCGATCATGCTTGTGGGAGATTCAAAGCCGGAGTTGTTCCATGCAACCTGCCGTTCAGCGAAAGGCAAGTAAACTCTATTTCTTGCTGCTTCTGTGAAATCATATTATTGTTCGCTTTTGTAGCGCCCCAAAATTCATAGGACCACAATTGTTAGCCTTTTTCTTGTGAATGGATGTTTTGCTAATTGAGCATCCAGTTTTAGTTCAGCTGGTTTCTTTTACCTAAGCTGATTTCTTTGAAGGTTTTTGGAAGGATTTCTCCCCAAGTACAATCTCGAGCTGGTGCTGATTTTGTATAAACAGTTTTTGTTGGATCTGTTTCTACAGATCAGAATTGAATTTTTATTGACACAAAACCTGCTTATATTGGACTAGCGGCTTTTGTGCGATGTGTAGTTCACTTGATTGAAGAATCAGGGAGATGTTCAAGCTGGAACAGTGAGGGGACACCCAAGCTGGTCGAGCGAAGAACATCTATGTTGGAATGGTGTGGGGACGCCCAAGCTGGTCCAACATAGGATGCTATGCAGGTTCTGTAGGAATCCAGAGCGCAGGAAGCATCAAGCTGGTTCACCAGCTTGATGAAATAGAAGAGCAGTGATCAAGCGCTAGTGAAGAGCAGAATGTTTCAAGGGCAGATCAAGTGCAACGTACAAGTTCAATGATTGAGTGCCGTTGAATAGACAAGCGCAGTGATCGAGTGCAGGTCAGATCACTAAGCGCAACAATAATCAGTTCATCATAGAAATAGTACATTCACTGGTGCTGGATTGCAGCTCTACATGGATAAGATTTAAATTATCCTCGTAGAACTGGCTCAATCAACCAGTGGATTAAACAGTGTGCTTGCTATTGGTTTGGATGAGGTGTCTGAATGGATCAAGAGGACAAGCAAGTAACACTAGGGCTCTTGAGTAGAAAAGAGTCAAGCTGATAAACCAGATCAGGGAAGAGAAAATCTGATCAGGGATCTCAGCAGCCGGATGCCTACGATGGGGAAGCATAAGGCTGCTGTAGTGAATAAAGCAACCAACTGGGAAGGAAACCAGCTAGAAACTGGCTCAGTGAAGTGACCTGCTAAGTATAATGAACAAGCTGGCTTGAAGCAACTCAAGAGCAGGAAAGAACAGAACAAGAGCAGCTAAGTTCAAGAGCAGATAAGAGGAGAAGAAGAGTCTTTGAACAGCTCAACTAGATCAGAGATAAAACGGCTGAAGAAGACCAGCTGGAAGGACACCAGCTGGTAGACCAGATCAGAAGTATAAATTAGTTTGTGCAATCACATAATACTAGAAGACAAACTAATTTACTTGATCGAGATGAACAGAGCTCAATGTTAGCAAAAGCTGCAGAAGCACAGATGAAAAGAGCTTAAGTCAAGGAAAGACTGCGACGCATTTAAATCCAAAGGACACAAAGTACAAAAGTGTCAGAATACTTTTTAACGACTACAACTTTATGTGCAACGGACAAATCTCCGCCTCAGGTTATAAATATCAAGAGCATAAGTGCAAACAATAGAGATCAAAAAGAGGAGAGAGTGTTGTGCAAGTGTAGAACGAAAAATAACAAGAATGCACAACACAAAGCAGTGTTGTTCGCAAGTTTGCATACTAAGTTGCAGCTGATATGCAAGCTGGTTCAGTGCATATATATGAGATAATGCACTGATGGGAAGCTTCAATGAACAATCAAGTAGACAACACGGGCTCTGGGAAGACATTGACAAACTAGGATAGGAGCACTTTCCAGTGTGTGAGATTTTATATACGAGAGACTAAACGTACACTGTAAATCTCAGACACGATTCACTCATACATTCGAGATATGAGCGAAATAGAAAATTGAGTGAATCAAAATAAATACTCTCCATTGTAGTTTTTGGACAGAGACGTTAAATAATTCTATGTTGTCTTTCGCACTGAGACGTTAAAGAAGTATCTATAGCCTTTCTCACTGAGGCAGTAAAGAAGTGAAGTTAGACACACAGCTTGTGAGCTTAGTGTGCGGTGGTTTCTAGGAGTTTCTGTGACTGCTGGTCGTAGGAGTGGGTTGCAGTGAGGGCTATTGTAATTAAAGTTTCTAGTGGATCCTTTTTGTTGCGGAAGAAGGGGAGACGTAGGAGGTTCAACCCCGAACTTCCATAAACAAATCGCAGCATATTTCTTTACAGCTTACTGTTTACATTCACGCATTGCATATTTGGAAACTATGATTTAAACTGTCAAAAGGGTTTCGAATATAAGAGTTCAGTTTGAGTTGTTTCCGAATGCTTTTAATTCATAATTCAATCTGTATCTCGGTGCACTAACATTCAAGAACACGGAGCTATTGCAGCTCAAGATTTAATGAACCAGATTGTTTGTGTCAAACCAGATCGTAGAGCTGTTGGTGTTTCGGACAAGCTCGCAGAGCTGTTGGTCCAGTTTCATGCTGATTTGGTTCGCAGCTGCGTGCTGGTTTTCAACTAAAATTTTAAAATGCACGTAACTTACGGGTTTGGTGTCTTGGTTGTGTGAGAGTCTACGTGAGTTGTGGCAGAGCTCACGGACACCCCCTGTAAAATGATGCTAACAGTTTTGGATGGGAGATCAATTTTTATAAAATTATTGCAGCGGGTTTAAAACTTCAAATTTAGTAGGGGTCTTTTGGAAGATTTTTAAGGATTTGGTATGGTAACCGATGCCTATTCTTGTACCTTAAACCTACTACCAATCATACTCCCTATATATGATATTTCGTGAGTTGTAGAGCTCACTCTTGCAAGAAAATTTCCAGTTCTAAAAAATCTTAGAAGCTCGATAGCTTGTGCTTGTGGTGACATCCAGCAGAGATCATCTGTTCTTCGTGATTCTCGGTTCAGGAAAGTAAAGCTGATTCTTTGATGCATCTGTCACTCTTGCAAGAAAATTTCCAGTTCTAAAAAATACTTAGAAGCTCGATAGCTTGTGCTTGTGGTGACATCCAGCAGAGATCATCTGTTCTTCGTGATTCTCGGTTCAGGAAAGTAAAGCTGATTCTTTGATGCATCTGGAAAACGTATATTGTTCCTTTGTTTCCTGTTACTTGCTTGCCTGATGCATGTTTCAGTTCAGTTCATGTTTATATTAAGCTATGGGTTCACGTTTTTGATGCTTTAGTTTGAGGAAAGTCACTAGTTTGTTTTTTAGCAAGATCTCAGTTGATTTTCAAAACACTGAGCTGTACATGTTCAAGTTTAAGTAGAGTCATGAGAAGTTTCTTGATTCCGGTGTGCTGTAGAGTTCTAGATATGACTCTGAATAGATATGCGGTGTTGGTCTGATCGGGATTTATGTTCCGGTTGGATAAGCTGAGATGGTCTATTTGGGGACTGTCTAAGCTGGTACAGTACCCATCTGCTAAGTTGGTCTACCCGTGCTGGCACAGTATCTTCTATTCGCTAAGCTGGTCTACCCGTGCTGGTACAGTGCCTTTCATACTTTCAGCTAAGCTGGTTTTCTCCCAGCTGGTATAGTACCTTCATACTCTCTAAGTTGATATGGTCCATCGTTTCGGCGCTAATTCGTGTCGTTTTTTTCTAAGTTATAGTCACCTTTCAAAGCTAAATTGAAAACGTTTAATATTTTCTCCCCGAGCTGGTCCAGCTTGCGTCTGTGCTGGACTATCCTTTCTCAAGTTCAGTTCTTCATTTCATTGAACAGATTTCACAGAGTAATTCTAGTACCAGTATTCGATAATCCATTACCTCTTTTTGAGTTCATTGTTAACCCCTTGAAACTCTGTTTTTTTTTTCAAGTAGTCACCCGAGCTGGTTTTTTAGTTACCCCAGCTCGCAGCACAACTGTAAGCTCAATGAGGTTTTAAAGATAAATGAGTTTCATAACAGTGAACCCACCAGTTTAGGTGATTGGCATTCGGTCAAGAGCACTGTCACTAGTTATTTCATTCAGTTAAATAAGTGACTTTCAGTTTAAGGACTTATGGCATATAGGGCCCGGTCAACCAGGAAGGGACTAATATTATGGTAAAACTATAATCCCTTCACAGTAAAGTTTCTTGAATTCAGATGTTAGTTTAATCAAGTGCCAGGACCAACAAAGAGCTTCTACGCCATAAGTCACAGATAAATAAGTGCGATCTGGGCTGATGTCCCGACCTGGTTTATGAGAAAGATTTGAGCTTCAGCTAACTCTCTGTAAATATTGTCTCATGCATAGTTTCACCTGCATTATGTGATCTTATTATCCTCAGTTTTACTTGTTGATCCCTAGCCTCACTAGTTTTCCTGGTGCAGGTGAGGCAGCTCAGGGGGCAGGGGGGAGGTGCGAGCTGAATCAGTTTGGCCGTGCGTGTGTTTATCAAAGGCCAACATTTTCACGATGACGTTGTTGTTGTTGTTTTTGATCTTTCTGTAACTGTATTAAGATCCATTACAACAATGAAGGGTTCACATAGAATTCAATAGTTGTAATATCCAATTGTAATCGAATGAATTTGTATTCCAAGCTGATTTCACTGTTCACCATCGTAGCATTTTGTTCTTAGTTTTGATCTTATTGGAAGGAAATACAGCTTCCAAATTGTGTTTTAGTCCTTTCTTTTCCGCATTCAATCATTTTACTCCAATACGTTGACTCCCTCGGGTTTGGGCGTCACAAATTGGTATCAGAGTATGGTCCTGATATAAACACGCACTTCCCAGTCTGGGGCAGTTCTCACCGACCGTATCTCCTGATCTGTAAGTTTTTTTTGTTGTCTTAGATCCATTCTTTTTGAGTTTCTGATGTTCTTTTGTGGTGTATTGTGGGCTTTAGATCATTATGTCAGGTAGGGGAAGAGGTACAAGAAGCAACCCTGTAGAGGAGCCCAACCCAGACAGAAATGCTCGTGTCTTAGCTGGAATGACCCAACTCCTAGAACATCTAGTAGGATAGACAGGCAGAGGTAATGGCCAATCTTCCAATAGGGGACCCAATCATGATGTTCCCTAGGAGAGGTTTCATCAACAGATACCAAAAGAGTTTAGTGGTACAACCGATCCTATTTCTGCTGAAAGCTAGATCAAGTCTATGGAGGTTATATTTGAATACCTCCAGATTCCAGATTTGGACAGGCCTAGGTGCTTCATCTATATCCTAAGAGACGATGCTATGATCTGGTGGGAGGGAGCCAAACCGTCAGTGGATCTAGAAAACCTCTCACGTGAAGAGTTCAAGTGAGTGTTCTTTGAGCAATATTTCACTGCTGTTAAGATTTCTAAGCTGAAGAGGGTGTTCCTCACGTTGAAACAGGGGAGCATGACCGTTCGTAAGTTTGAGAGAGGGTTATTTTGTGCCTCTTATTGGAAGGGATCCCGAAGAGAAGTTATGACATTTTGTGTAAGGATTGAAGCCTGCACTCAAGCTTAATGTTAAGTTACTTAGTCTAGGATTTACAAGAAGCGGTGGACAAGGCCCTTCGAGTTGAAAAATACTGGAAGGAGGTTGAGGAGTAGTGACAACAAAAGAGGCAGGCCTTCCAGCAGAAAGATCAAAGGCCATTCAAGAAGCAAAACAGAAACCAGCAAATGCCGCAAGAACAGAAACCCATACAAGCCCAGCCTATTAGTGCAGTTCCAGCTGTAGACAACTGACCAGTTCCCCCAAGTGCCAAAATAACCATTCTAGATAGTGTAGAGCTGGCCAGAGCGGCTGCTACAAGTGTGGTGCTCAAGGCCACATTGTTAGGTTCTGCCCGAAGTCGAAACAGCTGGTGACCAGCAGGGAAAATGTCATGACAGATGAGCATGCCAACCCCGATTCTACCGTAGTTACGGATGAGATTTTGATTGCTGGTTTGTCCTAATATATTCTGGTGCTACTCATTCATTTATAGCAAAAGAGTTTTCTAGGAATTTACCTTCCACACCAGCACAATTGTCCATAGGCTTCTGTGTGACTGTACCCTCACGAGAGGAACTGGTAACGCATTATTTTTATCGTGATGTAGAACTCATACTTCAGGGACATTTGATTACTGTTGACTTAATTGTTTTACCTATGCCCGAGTTTGATATGATTCTGGGAATTGATTGGCTAACTAGATACTGAGTAGTCAAGCTTAGGACAGTTGTGGTCAAGCCACCTAAGGGAGACCCGTTTTCATTCAAAACTAACCAGCTTAGGAAAATTCCTTGTATTATTTCAGCTTTGAAAGCCCAGCGTTGTTTGAGGAAAGGTGGAGTAGGATTTTTGGCTAGCTTATCATCACTAACTGTTTCTAGTAAGCCCGAACTAGCTGATGTGGAGGCAGTGAATGAGTTTCTAGAAGTTTTTCCAGATGACATCAGTGGACTACCTCCAGACAGAGAGCTAGAATTTGCCATAGATTTAGTACCAGGAGCAGCTCCTGTTTCTATCACCTTATCGAATTGCTCCTACAGAGATGAGAGAGCTAATAGAACAAATCCAAGACCTATTGGAAAAGGGCTTCATACGACCCAGCACATCACCATGGGGTGCCCCTGTGCTGTTCGTCAAGAAGAAGGATGGAAGCTTAAGATTGTGTCTAGATTATCATGAGTTGAATAAGATTACCATTAAGAATAAGTATCCACTTCCCAAGATTGAAGATTTGTTTGACCAATTGAAGGGAGCAGCAGTATTTTCCAAGATAGACCTACGATCTGGGTACCACCAGCTGAGGATCAAGGAGACTGATATCTACAAGACGCATTTAGAACTCGCTATGGTCATTATGAGTTTTTAGTAATGCCTTTTGGATTAACCAACACACCATCCACTTTTATGGATTTGATGAATAGATTTTGCCAATAGTTTTTGGATAAGTTTGTAATTGTATTTATAGATGACGTCCTAGTGTATTCCAAGACCAGCTCAGAGCATGCCAACCAGCTTAGGATAGTGCTATAAGTTTTGAGGAGCAAAAAACTGTTTGCTAAGTTCAGTAAGTGTGAATTTTGGCTGGAGAAGGTTGCTTTCCTAGGCCACATCATTTCCAAGGAAGAATTAGAAGTTGACCCAGCTAAGGTAGAGGCAGTGCGAGACTGGCCTGTGCCCAAAATTGTTACATAGGTGAGAAGCTTTTTGGGACTTGCTGGATACTACAGGCATTTCATTAAGGGATTCTCGAAGAAAGCGGTTCCTCTTACTTCGCTGACTAGGAAACAAGTCAAGTTTTAATGGACCCCTAGTTGCCAGCAGAGTTTTGAGAAATTGAAGCAAGCATTGATGGAAGCTCCAGTATTAACCATGCCTTCTAGTTAGGGAAATTTTGTTATTTATACAGATGCATCCAAGATGGGTCTAGGTGTTGTGCTAATGTAGGATCGTAGAGTAATCACGTATGCTTACAGGAAGTTGAAGAACCATGGGAATAACTACCCCACGCATGATCTAGAGCTAGCAGCCATGGTTTTTTCTCTGAAGATTTGGAGACATTATCTGTATGGTGAGAAGTGTGAGATACACAGATCATAAGAGCTTAAAGTACTTCTTCACCCAGAAGGAATTGAACATGAGACAGAGGAGGTGGTTAGAACTGGTTAAAGATTATGACTGCATCATTAATTATCACCTAGGAAAAGCCAATGTAGTGGCCTATGCTTTGAGTAGGAAGATGATAGGATTAACTCAGCTTATAGTTCAGAGACCTTTAGCATATGAGATTGAGAATTTCGAGTTAGAGATGGTACCCCGTCATAGTACTGCAACCCTGGCTTTCCTCATCATCCAATCATCATTGATAGACCAGATTAGAGAAGTTTAGCTGAGGGATGAACATCTGAGGAAGTGGGTAGAGCAAGACAAAGAGAGAGGAGGAAATATCTACACCTCACCTAGAGGAGTTGTTAGATATCAGGGCAGATTATGGGTTCCCATTGTAGATACCTTGAGAGCTGATCTAATGGCCGAAGCTCATACAGCCCCATACTAGTGCATCTAGGGAGTTCAAAAATGTACAAAGATATCCAGAAGTTTTACTGGTGGCCAGGCATGAAACGTGACATTTCCAGATTTGTTTCAGAGTGCCTAACCTGCCAGCTGGTGAAAGGTGAGCATAAAAGACCAGCTAGGATGCTGAAGCCCCTGCCTATACCAGAATGGAAGTGTGAGAGTATTGCAATGGATTTTGTAGTTGGTTTACCCAAGACTATCCAAGGATACAATTCAATTGGGTTGTAGTGGACAGACTCACCAGATCAGCTCACTTCCTACCGATCAAGACAACCTATGAGGTGAGCAAATACACTGAGCTGTATGTGAAAGAAATAGTGAGACTACATGGTATTCCAGTTTTGTTCATATCCGATAGAGATCCAAGGTTTACGTCAGCTTTATGGAGGAGTCTACACAGAGCTTTCGGTAATAATCTGACTTTTAGCACGGCCTTTCACCCTCAAACCAATGGCCAATCTGAGAGGGTGATTCAATTACTGTAAGATCTACTCAGATCTTGTAACATAGATTTTTCTGAGAGCTGGGATTTAAAGCTACCGTTCATAGAGTTTACGTATAACAATATCTTCCAAGCTTCAATCCATATGGCCCCTTATGAAGCTCTCTACGGCCAGAAGTGCAGAACACCCATTTATTGGGATGAGATAGGAGAGCGAGCTGGTTTGGGTCCAGACATTGTAGAGCAGACAACTGAAGCTATTAAGAAGTTTAGGGATCGAATGAGAACAGCTCAAAGCAGGCAGAAGAGCAATGATGATAACAGACATTGCGAGGAGATTTTTGAAGATGGAGATCATGTGTTCTTGAAGGTAGATCCAATGAAAGGCGTAATGAGATTTGGAAAGAAGGTTAAGCTGAGCCCGAGGTTCGTTGGTCCTTACGAGATTTTGGACAAAGTAGGAACGTTGGTTTATAGATTAGCACTACCCCCGCATCTGTCTTCAGACACAATGTGTTCCATGTATCAGGTTTGAGGAAATATGTTCCAACACTGTGTTGAGCTATGAACCAATCCAGCTTGCACCCGATCTGAGCTACGAAGAAAGACCAGAGAGGATTCTTCATAGAGAGAATAGGAAGTTGAGGAATCGTACCATCCCGATGGTCAAAGTGCAGTGGTCTAACCAATCAGAATGGGAAGCAACATGGGAGACAGAAGCTGATATGCGTAGTCTCTACCGAGAGCTATTTGGTAAGTAAATTTTGAGGATGAAATTTCAGTAAGGAGGGTAGAGTTGTAGCGCTCCCAAATCCATACGACCACAGTTGTTAGCCTTTTTATTTTGAAGGGTTGTTTTGCTAATTGAGAATCCAGTTTTAGTTCAAGCTGGTTTCTTTTACCTAAGCTGATTTCTTTTCTTCCAGCTTAGAAGCACGATATAGAAGGTTTCCGGAAGGATTTCGCCCCAAGCACAATCCCGAGCTGGTGCTGATTTTGTATTAAATGTTTTGGATGGGAGATGAGTTTTTTATAAAATTATTGCAGCGGGTTTAAAACTTAAACTTTTAGTAGGGGGCTTTTGGCAGATTTTTAAGGGATTTGGTATGGTGACCGATGCCTATTCTTGTACCTTGCACCTACTGCCAATCATACTCTCTATGTATGATATTTCGTGAGTTGTAGAGCACACTCTTGCAAGAAAATTTCCGGTTCTCAAAAATACTTAGAAGCTCGATATCTTGTGCTTGTGGTGACATCCAGTCGAGATCATCTATTCTTCGTGATTCCCGATTCAGGCAAGTAAAGTTGATTCTTTGCTGCATCTGGAAAACATATATTGTTCCTTTGTTTCCTGTTACTTGCTTTCCTTATGCATGTTTCAGTTCAGTTCATGTTTATGTTAAGATATGGGTTCACGGCTTTGATGCTTTAGTTTGAGGAAAGTCACTAGTTTGTTTTTTAGCAAGATCTCAGTTGATTTTCAAAACACTGAGTGTACAGGTTCAAGTTTAAGTAGAGTCATGAGAAGTTTCTTGATTCTGGTGTGCTGTAGAGTTCTGGATATGACTCTGAACAGATAGGAGATGTTGGTCTGATCAGGATTTATGTTTCGGTTGGATAAGCTGAGATGGTCTGTTTGGGGACTGTCTAAGCTGGTACAGTACCCATCAACTAAGTTGGTCTACCCATGCTGGCATAGTATCTTCTATTCGCTAAGCTGGTCTACCCGTGCTGATACAGTGTGTGAGACCTGGATTTGTGTTTAAGATTAATCATGAGAATTAATCGGTATTTAGAGATTCTTGGTGGCTTAAGATCTCTATTTAAATGTTTAAGATTGTGTTTTGGGTCGAATTCCTCACCTACAGCAATTCTGGAAGTTGTCGTGTTTTTGTGGTGAAAGCTGATTTTATTGAGAAAGCTGGTCGAATTAGTGAAAACCAGCCGTAGCGTTTATTTTGGCAACATGAGATTCCAAAATGCCATAGTTTAGAGAGATCTGGTAGTGCTTGAAATACCAGTCGCTGGTTTAGTGTATTTGTATCGAGTTGGATACGGTGTCGTTTGAATGAGTTGGAGCGACGTCGTTTTGGTGTAGCGCTAGTGTGAGATCTAGTCGCGTGTGTGTGCCTGCTGGTTGTTCAGTCGAAGCAGATGTCAACGCGGGTCAACTCACTGTAGCGAGAGAAGGAAACGTCATCGTTTGGATGTTGCGACTGGTTGTCCAGCTGCGAGAGATTTGTTCTCTACTGTAGCTTGCAGCTGGTGGAGGTTACTGTAGCTTGCAGCTGGTATTGCGCGAGAGTTATCGACCAGATTTGATGACATCAGCGGTGCGACGCCGTTTTGATTAGTTGCAACGCTGCGTTTTATATGTTGCGGCTGGTACCAGCTTTTGGAGATTTCCTGCGATGTTTAAACCAGTCGTCAGGTTGTCCAGCTTTTGGTTGAGAACCAGTCGTAGGTAGTGTTCTACGACGTTGTTTTGATTTGCGTTGTTTGAGATTTCAGCAGCTGGTTTCGTTGCATCTGCTGGTTGTATTTGTTGTTGGTGCCTACTGGTTATGTCGGTGGATGATTTAACCAGCTTTTGCGAGATGTATTTAAGGAAGACTTGGTCTTCGATTTCGAGCACCAGATTCCATACTTAGTGAAATATTCCTCAATTGTGTTCTTCGATTCGAACCCTAGGTTACTGTTCACCGTAGCTTTTCTCCGGCAATTCCCATCGTTTCCGGCCGTTGTTTGGTACGTTCGAGGTAGCGTTGGGCTCCTCTTGCAAAGCTCTATCATTCCATATAACTTTTGGAGGCTGTGGTTGGCTAGTTGAGGAACGCAAAGTTGCTGCCCAATTGTGCGTTTTGTATTGCAGGTAGAACTTCGTTCCCTTGTGATGAGATCTTGTTCCTAGCCTTGGTTTAAGCTTCCAGCAAGTTGTGTTGGTAGTAATTGCGTTGGTTGAGCGTGGCTCCCAGCCGTGAGCTTCTGTAATTGGCCGTGAGTTTCTGTGCAGCTTTTGAGATCTGTGTGTTGTGTATTTAGCAGGTTGCTATCCAGATCTCTCGGGCCTGTTTTGTAGTAATTGTTGCAAAAAAGTATAAGGTACGGATTTGAGCTTGATGTAGCTTGGAATTGGCATGAGATATTATGCGTGGCTGCTGGGATGTTTCGGTGAACCTATATGTGTATTACTTGCTGAGCATTGGTGTTTATGCTAGCTGTTTCATGTGAATTGCATACACGCATTTGTTCATGCATATTTCAGATCCCTTGTGTACCGTATTTTGCAGCCTTGTATCTTGTATTGCTGTTGTTGATTCTTACCAAGATGCGAGGGCGAGCGACAATACCGCACTCTCATATCCCTGCTGGGATCGTAGCCACCATGCGTCGAGTGGTTAACTACCACAGTTCATGGGCGAGGCAACGGTGGGTTGAGTTGTTTGATGCATCTGGTATTCGGGTGTAGTATCACGGAGAGTGGCTCATTACCACACTGTGAACTCACCCCGTGGCCACTGTTGTTGCGAATTCTTGGAGCTGTGCTTGAGTTCCTTATCTCCCTTGTTGGTCGAGCCTTCCGTTGTTATCCGGTGTCTCATGCATAGCATCTGCATTTTATCTTATGCATTCTTTTAGCTATATCTGTTGCTCTCCGTACTGGGGTTTGACCACATGTCCCTCTGGGGCTTGGTTTGTTTCCTTGTTTGTGTTGTTTTCAGGGAACCCAGGTTTTACAGATGGTCGTGGTTATAACCCAGCTGGTGGTGCCCCAAGAGGTGGTTAGAGTATCCCAGTAGCGTATAGCGTATTTATATGTATCAGTACTCCTAGCCAGGGGATGCCCTGCGCTTTGCTGTTGTATTGGGTTGTGGGAATTTGATACATGTTATTGTGTTGATGCTGTTATGCTATACCGTTGGTTGTTTTTACTAAACTGGGATATCTATTTTGAGTAGCGCATTATTTTAAATTATATTGTTTTAAACCGTCAGGCCAAAAGCGAAAATTTTACCCGCTTTTTGATAGCTTCCGCATGTGTTTGTATGATTTTACTCTGTTTAGAGCACGAGGCCTGACATTTTTGGTATCAGAGCTTAAGCTGGGATAAGCTCAATTTCTTTGATCACACTCGAGTCTAGGCACAGTGTTGTGTGTTACGTGTGCTTGACTATGTGACTACGTGCTGCATATTTCTGTGTTATATGCTATCTATGCCGTATCTGTTCTGTTTTGCTTGATCCTGTTGAGTGTTTTCGTAGATGCCGCCTAGACGTTGTTGTAGAGGTAGGGGCAGTTTGAGGAATCAGCAGGACAGAACGAGGATAGGCGTAGTGCTCGCAGTCATACTCGTGTTAGTGATGAGGAGGAGGAAGTTGGTGACTTGCCTCCCCCGGTAGAGAGGATGGACGTAGTGATCGCTCGGTTTCAGAGGATGAACCCTCCATCTTCAATGGTGATGAGTCCAGTGAGGATGCAGACTCGTGGCTCCGGAATGTCATATTTCTTTTCGATAGATGTTAGTATGATGATGAGCTCCGTTTGATTTAGCGATTCTACTGCTTAGGAAGGCCGCAGAGCGCTGGTGGCGAGGCGCTTCTAGTACTTTGGAGGAGACCGGTGTTGGGATCTCTTGGAACAGTTTTTGCGAGACCTTCCGACAGGAGTATGTACCCGAATCTTATGAGAACGCCCGGGAGCGGGAGTTCGACCATCTGGAGCAGGGTTCCATGACTGTTTGGGAGTACGCTAGCAAGTTCTCTTCTATGTTGGCGTACGTTCCCCATGTTTTTGGCCGGGAGAGGGCCAAGCGGACTCGATTTCTTGATGGCTTGAATGAAGAGTTGTATCAGATGGTTTTGACTAGTAAGCCCAAGACTTACGCTGAGGCTGTGGACAGTGCCATTGACATCGAGGAAGGTTTGCGTCGCCCTCATGCTCGTCGGAAACAGGCACCGCAGGGTGGTCGTCCTACTATATAGGGAGCGCAGTCTTCTCAGTCCTCCCAGTCAGCCTATCAGCCCCAGCAGCAGCAGCAGCCATAGGTGGCTCAGCAGTCTGGCCGTCAGAGGTTTCGACCCTGAGGTCAGCAGTTCAAGAAGAAGTTGGGTTCTGGCTCTTCTGGTTCAGGCAGTTCGAGTAGCAGTGGTTCTCGGATTGAGTTTTGCAGCTTTTGCGATGGAAAGCATCCTTCCACGCAGTGTGTTGGTGTGCAGGGTTCCTGCAACCTTTGTGGTCAGTACGGGCATTTTGCGAGAGTGTGTCCGTCAGCTGGATCACAGCAGACCGCGACCCAGCCTCAGGGTCGTGGAGGTCAGTCCAGGGGCTGTTCTCAGTAGTTTCAGCAGCCCAGTTTGGGTGAGACTCAGTTTAGGCCGTTTCAGCAGCCTGGCCCTTCGCGCTTTGGGCAGTCGTCTCAGCCTTTCTTCTCAGGACCCCAGCATGCTCAGGTTAACGCCATTACGAGGGAGCAGGCCGAGGAGACACCGAGCCGGGTGATTGGAGGTACATGTCTTGTCTTTGACTTTCCTGCTCGTGTGTTGTTGTGTCAAAATTGTTGTTTGATTTCGGGGACGAAATCCTTTTTAGTGGGGGAGAAATGTGAGACCTGGATTCGTGTTTAAGATTAATCGTGAGAATTAATCGGTGTTTAGAGATTATTGGTGGCTTAAGATCTCTGTTTAAATGTTTAAGATTGTGTTTTGGGTCGAATTCCTCACCTACAGCAATTCTGGAAGTTGTCGTGTTTTTGTGGTGAAAGCTGGTTTTATTGAGAAAGCTGGTCGAATTAGTGAAAACCAGCCGTAGCGTTTATTTTGGCAACATGAGATTCCAAAACGCCGTCGTTTAGAGAGAACTGGTAGCGCTTGAAATACCATTCGCTGGTTTAGTGTATTTGTATCGAGTTGGATACGTTGTCGTTTGAATAAGTTGGAGCGACGTCGTTTTGGTGTAGCGCTAGTGTGAGATCTGGTCGCATGTGTGTGCCTGCTGGTTGTTCAGTCGAAGCAGATGTCAACGCGGGTCAACATCACTGTAGCGAGAGAAGGAAACGTCTTTGTTTGGATGTTGTGACTGGTTGTCCAGCTGCGAGAGATTTGTTCGCTACTGTAGCTTGCAGCTGGTGGAGGTTACTGTAGCTTGCAGCTGGTATTGCGCGAGAGTTATCGATCAGATTTGATGATATCAGCGGTGCGACGCCGTTTTGATTAGTTGCAACGCTGCGTTTTATATGTTGCGACTGGTACCAGCTTTTGGAGATTTCCCGTGATGTTTAAACCAGTCGTCTGGTTGTCCAGCTTTTGGTTGAGAACCAGTCGTAGGTAGTGTTCTACGACGTCGTTTTGATTTGCGTTGTTTGAGATTACAGCAGCTAGTTTCGTTGCATCTGCTGGTTGTATTTGTTGTTGGTGCCTGCTGGTTATGTCGGTGGATGATTTAACCAGCTTTTGTGAGATGTATTTAAGGAAGACTTGGTCTTCGATTTCGAGCACCAGATTCCATACTTAGCGAAATATTCCTCGATTGTGTTATTCGCTTCGAACCCTAGGTTACTGTGTTGGGGATCCGGATCCGCCCCCGGCGAGGCAGCGGAAGAACAATAAACAGAAAACCGGGAGGCGATCAATACGATAAACAACAAACATACTACGACATTCATAGGATGTTTAAGCGGATTACCTTGCTGGCACTTGTGCCTGGCTCCAACCGGTGTTTCAAGAACCCGGCTCTTCTCGGTAGATTGCGGTAGTTACGCCAATCCGATCCACGACCAGATCCGAGACTCCTTCGTCAGGCTGCACTATAAGCGCTGACGAGATCAGCACGAACGGATTCTCCTCGAAAAACTAGGCCGGAACAATTTCCGGCGAAGTGGGCGGCGGGCGGCGCACGGCGGCGGCGGCGAGGAAGAGGAGAGGAGGGGAGGCTAGGGCAACTAGATTTAGGGTTTTGTATGAATGATGTATTGTGTAATGAAGTCATTAAGTCTTAATAAATAGACTTAAAGATGGACTTGGGCCGGTCCAACGGGCCCGGGTCCAAATGACGATATCTATCGCTGCGACTTCATCGTAACTCCGATCGCCGATCAGATCGGACCGATCGACTCAGTTTCCAAAACTGAATGTTATGATGTGAAAAACAATTTTTCAGATCATCTAACCCCAAATTGCAAAATGACCGTTTTGCCCCTCAACAGCGTCAAATCCCGGTTTGACCACTGTTGACTTTTAGGAAGTCGCACTTCCCAAAATTCTCTTCTCGTGCTCAACACATTGAGCTGAGTATCCGTGTGGGAATCTTGAACCTAGTACTTGTGTGACCCTCAATGGTTCAGGGATACAGCTAGCCGTGGGCCCACAACCATTGTGGCTCCGGAATCACAATTCCGGATCTGCCCAACGGATCATGGTAAAGTGTCTAGAAACATCGCCCCATGATCCCCTAGGTATCACTGATAGTGCCTGCAAGAACCAGTCGGTCGTGGTTAGCGTACAGTACGGTCCTTTCAATCCATATATCCCGATCAGATCAACGACCATTGGTAAATCGAGAGTCGCTATAGATCCGATAGCTATGCATACATCTTGGAGATCGAATAGTGACATCGCGAGTGTAAATAGGTAAACACATTTACCTAAAACACTTCTAGTACTCTGGCCAGAGATTTATACACTATTATCCCCTCAGATAGCATAGGATATCCACACCACTTGGAAGAACGAGGGTAGTTCGATAGATCACCAGGTCACTATCTATCTGCATGCTCAGAACATCACAATGTTCCCTTCCCTACCAACATGGTACTTCGCATCGCAGATACTAGTCTCGAACTCGGGCGGCCTTATCCTCATTTTGACGGCCCAATCGACTA
>KQ996444.1:0-20576 GCA_001598015.1 Dorcoceras hygrometricum
TGAAACTGGAAGGCAACACTGATTCTAGCTTCCAGTGTTACGTGGATGATTCGAAATCAACCTCTGGATTTGTATTTATGCTCAATGGTGGTGCTGTCTCTTGGAAGAGTTCCAAGCAAGACACCATCGCGGATTCAACCACTGAGGCTGAGTACATTGCAGCATCAGCTGCTGCTAAGGAGGCCGTTTGGATAAGGAATTTCGTCCAAGAGTTGGGCGTCATTCCTAATGGAGTTGGTCCAGTCCCGGTGTACTGTGACAACACGGGTGCCGTTGCTCAAGCAAAGGAGCCTAGGTCTCACCAAAGATCCAAACACATACTGAGGAAATACCACATAATCCGGGATATTGTGGCTAGAGGTGACATAGCAGTTGAGAGAGTCACCTCTGCGGACAACGTTGCTGATCCACTTACGAAGCCCTTGCCTGGACAGTTGTTTGAAAAACATCGCGAAACAATAGGACTGCGTCTGATGAGTAGTTGGATTTAGGGCAAGTGGGAGATTGTTAGAGTAGATGCCCAACTAGCCAACTTGTGGCGTGTGGGTTTATAGACTCTTGTATGAAACAGTTTTTATATATAATATTCGCATTCTTTTATATGGCGTTCTTTACTTTCATTATGTGTGTAATGATTTACAATTGCGTTGAGTAAAGACCTAGAATGCACTTAAGCGTATGTTAGATGTGATATTGGGTATGACGGCTATCATGAAACACATCTAATAGTCGCTATGGATTCTGAACATGTTCCTAGTCGATTGGACCGTAAAAATAAGGATAAGGCCGCTCGAGTTCGAGACTAGTATCTGCGATGCGAAGTACCATGTTTCATTGGTAGGGAACATTGTGATGTTCTGAGCATGCAGATAGATAGTGACCTGGTGATCTATCGAACTACCCTCGTTCGGACTTTCCAAGTGGTTACCATTTGTCGAGTGGATAAGTCCGAGGTCTTGGTTGTACTGATTAGTTCTCACGACTCGAAACGTCATTGAGACTCTACATGATAGGCGTCTCACTTTGACCCATTTTCCGACTCACTTGGGGTCATAAGGCGTCGGGATTGGGTGAGACCCCAATGCATGTAGGAGTCGATGCATCGTTGTCGAGGATTCACCGCTCGCAGACATGCGTGGATATCCTATGCTATCTGAGGGGATAATAGTATATAAATCTCTGGCCAGAGTACTAGAAGTGTTTTAGGTAAATGTGTTTACCTAGTTACACTCGTGATGTCACTATTTGATCTCCAAGATGTATGCATAGCTATCGGATCTATAGCAACTCTCGATTTACCAATGGTCGTTGATCTGATCGGGATATATGGATTGAAAGGACCGTACTGTACGCTAACCACGACCGACTAGTTCTTGCAGGCACTATCAGAGATACCTAGGGGATCATGGGGCGATGTTGCTAGACGCTTTACCATGATCCGTTGGGCAAGTCCGGAATTGTGATTCCGGAGCCGTAATGGTTGTGGGCCCACGGCTAGCTGTATCCCTGAACCATTGAGGGTCACACAAGTACTAGATTCGAGATTCCCGCACGGATACTCAGCTCAATGTGTTGAGCGCGAGAAGAGGATTTCGGGAAGTGCGACTTCCTAAAAGTCAACAGGGGTCAAACCGAGGTTTCCCGCTGTTGAGGGGCAAAACGGTCATTTTGCACTGGGGTTCTGAAAAATGGTTTTTCAGATCATATTATTCAGTTTCGGAAACTGAGTCGATCGGTCCGATCTGATCGGCGATCGGAGTTACGATGAAGTCTCGGTGGTGGTGATGAACTGAATGTTCATTGTTGGACCCGGGCCCGTTGGGCCGGTCCAAGTCCAACACTTAATCTATTTAAATATGCTTAAGAGACTTGATTAATTAACTCATAACACAATACAAACCCTAACCCTAAGAGCTTGATAGCCGCCCCTTCCCTCCTCTCCAAACGCCGCCGCCGCCGCCCGCCGTGCGCCGCCGCCGCCGCCGTCCGTCGCGCCGGAAATTCGTTTCCGGCCAACTCGACGAGGAGAATCCGTTCGTGCAGAATTAGTCAGTGCTTCTAGTGCAGGCTGACGAAGGAGTCTCGTTTCTGGTCGTGGACCGGATTGGCGATATCTACCGCAGTCTACAGAGAAGAGCCGACGTTATTGTAACTACGGTTGGAGCCAGGCACAAGTGCCAGCAAGGTAGTGGTTTTGAACCCCCTATGTATGTCGATAATTGTTATCAATTTTTCGTATTGATCGTCTCCCGGCTGTTTATATTATGTTCTGCCGCTGCCTCGCCGGGGGGCGGATCCGGATCCCCAACAATCCATTGGTGAATGAATCTCAAAACGTTTTCCAACAGTTCCCGTCCAAGCACGATGACGTTAAACTCATGTGTATGTATTTAGTCACACAGTTGCGGCTGGTGTGCACTTGTGGAGTCTAGGAGTTCTCACAGCTGCTGGCTGTGGGATTGGTCTGTACACGAGTTGTAAGATCAAATCTTCTAGTGGATCCTTCCGAGGTGGAAGAAGGGGAGATGTAGGACATTGAGGTCCGAACTTCCAGAAACAAATATGCTGTGTATCGATCCATTTCTTTAAGCTTTCAGCATCGCATTATTACTTTAGCATTGCACGCATAACAAATCAGCACTTGCATTTACTTAGCATCGCATACAGTTAGCACACAAGAACTTGCAAGTCTCGAACAGATTTATGTTGTACATAAATATGTTTGAGTTGTTTTAAAATATAGGATTCCGTTCTAGTATTTTCCGCATGATTTTTAAATCATACCAGATCTGTCTCCGGTGCTCTTCTGGTGAGTTTTTATGTGTT
Source organism: Dorcoceras hygrometricum (assembly GCA_001598015.1). Taxonomy (NCBI): domain Eukaryota; kingdom Viridiplantae; phylum Streptophyta; class Magnoliopsida; order Lamiales; family Gesneriaceae; genus Dorcoceras; species Dorcoceras hygrometricum. Next base: position 2,827 of record KQ996444.1, read on the forward strand.
CAAGAACAAGAGGTATTGCACCTCCAAGTGTTGTAGCAGCGCGCAAAATTTTCTAAAGTCTTTTAACAAGCGCGGCTGCTGATCCTATTTTCGGACCAACATAAACCCATTTACCTAAAACACTTCTAGTACTCTGGCCAGAGATTTATACACTATTATCCCCTCAGATAGCATAGGATATCCACGCATGTCTGCGAGCGGTGAATCCTCGACAACGATGCATCGACTCCTACATGCATCGGGGTCTCACCCAATCCCGCCGCCTAATGACCCCAAGTGAGTCGGCAAACGAGTCAAAGTGAGACGCCTTTCATGTAGAGTCTCAATGACGTTTTGAGTCGTGAGGACTAATCAGTACAACCAAGACCTCGGACTTATCCACTCGACAAATGGTAACCACTTGGAAAGTCCGAACGAGGGTAGTTCGATAGATCACCAGGTCACTATCTATCTGCATGCTCAGAACATCACAATGTTCCCTACCAATGAAACATGGTACTTCGCATCGCAGATACTAGTCTCGAGCTCGGGCGGCCTTATCCTCATTTTTACGGCCCAATCAACTAGGAACATGTTCAGAATACACAGTGACTATTAGATGTGTTTCATGATAGCCGTCATACCCACTATCACATCTAACATACACTTTAGTGCATTCTAGGTCTTTACTCAATGCAATTGTTAATCATCATACAACACAATGAAAGTAAAGAATACCATATAAATAAATGTTAATATCATATATAAAGATTGTCATATACAAGAGTCTATAAACCCACACGCCACAAGTTGGCTAGTTGGACATCTACTCTAACAGTTTTCGAGTCGTGAGGACTAATCAGTACAACCAAGACCTCGGACTTATCCACTCGACAAATGGTAACCACTTGGAAAGTCCGAACGAGGGTAGTTCGATAGATCACCAGGTCATTATCTATCTGCATGCTCAGAACATCATAATGTTCCCTACCAATGAAACATGGTACTTCGCATCGCAGATACTAGTCTCGAGCTCGGGCGGCCTTATCCTCGTTTTGACGGCCCAATCGACTAGGAACGTTAGGTCTTTACTCAACGCAATTGTTATTCATTATACAACACAATGAAAGTAAAGAATGCCATAAATAAATGCGAATATCATATATAAAGATCATTTCATACAAGAGTCTATGAACCCACACGCCACAAGTTGGCTAGTTGGGCATCTACTCTAACAACTGAATCATGAAATCAGACTATCTACTAGGAATTGACATGTGCCACTTGTGCTACTTCTGTCAAAATGACATCCTGCGTAAGAAGGGGGGGTTGAATGAACTCCTTTGGATTTTTGTTTTTCGAAACCTTAAAACGATTTTACAAGCGCCTCGCTTAACTCAAATCCGACTTATAGATCTGAACTATCTCAGTTTAAATCTGATTTCTCGACTAACAATAATTGTGCGGATATAAGTCGATTGATCGGTGAACAATATAAGTAAATAGATGCAGTAAGTAAAAGTATAAGGAGCAGAGATTTGTTTCTGGAAGTTCGGATATCAAATACTACTTCTCCCTTCTTCCTTTGCAGGAAGGTTCCACTATAAGACTTTGATGAATACAGACACTGTAGACACCCCGGTCACTGAGCCTCGCTCCAAGTGAACTCCTATCAATCACCAATACACGCAGATACAACTGCTGAATATAATCAACGTAATTTCTCAAACGGCTTCACTTAGCACGTTTGTTACAGACTCAAAAATGAATGATACAAAGAAATATGATATAGTGAGTACTGTAAATCTTCTGGTTCTTTTATCAACAAGAACTGTTTACAAATGTAAACCAGAATATATCTCGAAGTGTGAATCTATGAAGTCTTGAACTTGAGAGTTCTTCGAGATTTGAATATTGGGACTTGGAATAATTTTCGATTAAAGATTCCCAGTAAGTATGTAAGAGCGTTATTATAGCAGTGAGAACGTCGTGAATGGTAGAGAATGACCGAGAGCTTCTTCATTTGAATTTAGCTCAGGTGTCAACTGATACAATAAGCTCCTCTGTTTTTGATAGTTGACAGCTTCACTTCTAGTTTATCTTCCCGTTGAACAACTTTTCATTGTTCATCGTCATTTTTCTTCATCAGTTCTACTTGTATAAATAGCCTCCCACTTTGATATAGCCGTTGGATACAATTTTTCTTCCCGTTGTAAAAGTCTTCCGACAAGTTGTACCTTGTGTCATTTGTATATAATGCTTCTGCAGGATTTATTGACTTTGTGTGTACCTTTAGCTCTTTTCAAGGCACATGGGTGGGTGTAACTATTTAAAGTTCTTTGTCTTCTTGTGAATTGATGCGACAATACTTTCGTTTGAATTTACTTATTCAGATCTGATTCCTTTGTTCTTTATAGCTTCTGATCCAGATCTTAGCTCATCTTCTTCACATCTGATCCAGCTCTTCTTTTCTTTTCTCGCTCGCTTCCGATCCGGTTTGCAACAGTGTCAGATCTGGTCAGCTTTGACTGGTTATGCGCACTACTCAGATCTGGTCAGTGTTACCCCCTCCGAAACGGTCCAACGAGCAAAACTCACTCCTACGCAGTGAGCTCCTCTGTTTTTAGCCAAATTCCTTCATTTAGGCCTCCGAAATCGTGTTTTCCTATTATCAGATCTGGTTCCGCTACAGTATCAGATCTGGTTCCGCTACAGTATCAGATCTGGTCAACTACAGTATCAGATTCTCATCAGATCTGGTTTAGCTGCATTATATTGGATCTCATCTGGTTCAGCTACAGTACCAGATCTGGTTCAGCTACAGTATCAGATCTGGTTCGTCTCTAAGTCAGATCTGCACATCTCAATTAAACTGTTAGTAAATAATCAGCAGGTTTTGTGTATTTCAAAATTCAGATTCTGATCTGTAAACACAGATCCAACAATTTGCATCACTGTACCCGATCAATTGAAAGCTGGAGTCTTTGGGATACCAAAGACCCAAAGACCCAAGATAGGAGTATTTTTAAGATATTTTAAAATTTTGACAGCTATGTAATGAGATTTTTTGGGCTTTGCCTGAAATCTAGCACACATACATACATCAACATGATGTCTGGTCTGCTAGCAGTAAGGTAAAGCAAGGAGCCTATTATACCACGATACAGTGTTAACTCAATGGCAGTGCCATCTTCGTCCTTGTCTAACTTGATTGAAGCACTCATCGGGGTAGCTGCTAAGAGCATTTGTCCATCCCGAACTTCTTCAGAAGTTCTTTTGTGTAGTCATAGGAAAAAAGTTAGCTCCCCCATCAAGATCATTTCGAGCTTATCCTGCATCAGATTGGAGAATTTTTCACACAGTTTAGGATTAGTTGAACCAAAAATAATATCATCAACATATATTTGGACCAGTAAGACATGATTGTTTTTAATAAATTTAAACAAAGTCTTATCTATGGATCCAATGATAAGATCATGATCTTTTAAAAATTTGGACTGGGTATCATACCAAGCTCTTGGTGCTATTTTCAGATCATACAGAGCTTTATCCAATTTATATACGTAATATGGTCTGGTATGATCTAAGAAGCCAAGAGGTTGTGCAACATACACTTTCTCGTTTAGGATGCCGTTTAAGAATGCACCTTTAACATCCATCTGATAGACTTTATTTTTTTTAAAAGCAGCACATGCAAGAAATATGCGAATTGCTTCTAATCTGGCTACTGGTGCAAATGTTTCATCAAAATCTATTCCTTCTTCCTGCCGATACCTTGTGCTACTAATCAAGCTTTATTTCTTAAAATATTACCGTTTTCATCTAATAAAGACCCATTTAGTTCCTATTACAGTCTGATTGGTTGGTCTAGGAACTAAGTGCCATACTTTGCTACGTTCAAATTGACTAAGTTCTTCCTGCATAGCTGCTATCCAGCTTGGGTCAGCTAAAGCATCATCTATCTTCTTAGGTTCTATATGAGAGATGAATGTAGAGTTAAAATATTCAGCTATCATCTAGCCTCGTGTCCTAAGAGGTGCAGAAGGGTTACCGATGATCAGTTCAGGTGGATGATTTTTATTCCATCGGAAACCAGGTCTGTAAGAGGTTGCTGCATCCTCATTTAGAGTAGTTCCTTCGTCCTCCTCATCTAGGTTGATAACTGATTTGTTTGGGTCCGCGTGATCTGCATCAGGTTGCATGTGATCTGCATCAGCTTGCCCCTCATCTACATCAGCTTGGATGTGATCTGCATCAGCTTGGATGGCTTCTGCTGGTCTTCGAACCTGTAACTCATCATCACTTGATTCAAGGATATTATTAGCTTCTAATTGATTTCTAATATCATTAAGTGAAGCTATAGAATTCGAATAAAAGCTAGACTCATCAAATATAACATGTATTGACTCTTCAACTATCACTGTTATATTGTTAAAGACACGATAAGATTTGCTGACAGCTGAATAACCAAGAAAAATTCCAATGTCAGATCGCGCATCAAAATCAGTTAAATGCATTTTACCATTTTTATGAATGTAACAACGACAACCAAAAACATTGAAATATGCAATGTTTGGTTGCTTGTCATTCCAGATATCATACGATGTCTTTTGCTATTTCTTCTTAGTCATGGATCTGTTTTGTGTATAGCATGCAGTGTTCACCGCTTCAGCCAAAATTTTTTATAAATCTCAGAAATCAGCAAGCATAGTTCTCGCGGCTTCTTTTAAAGTATGATTGCGAAGCTCAACAAGCCCGTTGTTGAGTAGCCGTAGATAACTCATGCCTGACTCCTTTGTGTTCAAGGTAGGAGGATAATGTCCGATTTAAAAACTCGGTACCTCGATCACTCCTAATACGGTCGATAGAAGAACATTTTTCATTTTTAAGTCAGTTTAAAATCTTTATCATCTGATCCGCGGTCTGATCTTTTGATTTTAAAATATTACCCAGGTATACCTAGAGTAATCGTCGACAATCACTAGGGTGTACTTCGTTCCCCCTAAGCTGGATATCTGGATAGGACCAAATAGGTCCATGTGCAACAGTTCCAAGCTCCGAGAAGAGGAGTTACAACCCTTGTTCTTAAAAGTAGACTGATTTGGCTGACATGCTGAACACAATTTATCTTTTGTAAAATCAATTTTGTGTAAACCGGTGACCAAATCTTGCTTACAGAGTCTGGCTATGGTTTTAAAATTTGAATGATTCATGCGTTTATGCCACAACCATTATTTAGAAGAATTTGCAACCAAACAGGTAGGATCAGTCACCAGCTGATCTGACCAGTTCACTTTGTAAGTGTTACCCAACCTGTGTCCTGTTAGGACAGTCATACCAGCTGGATTCTGAACTGTGCATGTGTGTTTGTGAAAATTTACTAAATATCATGCTCACATAATTGACTAATTCTTATCAGATTATAGCACAGTTTTTCAACAAGTAGCACGTCATTTATAACGATATTACCATGGACAATTTTAACCTTGCCCATAGTTTCAACTAATTCTTATCAGATTATAGCACAGGTTTTCAACAAGTAGCACGTCATTTATAACGATATTACCATGGACAATTTTAACCTTGCCCATAGTTTCACCTGTTGAGTTATCGCCGAATATGATTTTCGGTTCTCTAGTGTATTTTATGTACGAAAGCAACTTGTGATTATCGATCATGTGTCTAGATCATCCACTGTACATATACCATTCTGATTTCTTGAACACCTGCAATAAAAAGACAATTTTTGGTGCCCAATTTTACTTGGATCCAGATTGGATTAACCCTTTCGAGAGCCATACATGAATTAACGTAACATGTTTTCCCATATATGCGTCCACTAGGGTGCGTGCAAAAATCGTGTGCGATCTTTGAATCTTGGTTTTACATTCTGACCATTCAGATCACGTCTGAGCTGCACTGCTCTGTTGTGCTTCCTTACCTTCGCTGAACTATGCCTTTGCTGGTGCAGATCAGATGACTATGGACCAGCTTTCTCTTGGTCCTTGTCCAATCTGTTCTTTAGCCATCTGGGCTTGGATTTCTCAGGTTAAGCATAGCCTATACCAGAATTTCCTTTCTGGTTTAGCTTAGACACATTCTGATCATCATAATTAGCCGATTCGAGTGTGTCATGTATCATACTGGCTTTGACAAAGCTCATATTTTTGAGCTTGTCATCTGCCAGATCTGATTGAGTACTAGTATAGAGCTGCTCTCGCTAGAGATGAAGCCCAGTCCAGTTAAGTCATTAAATGGCTTCTGGACTTCATGCAGCTTGCCTAATGAAATAGAAGATTTTGTCCAAGGGCTCATCACTTGATTTAGTCTATCATTTTTAGATGTGAGCTCGTTAGACTTGGATCTCAAAGATTCATTCTCTGTTATTAGCATACTTAAGTCAGTATTTATATTGTCAGACTCATCAAGATGTAAACATCTTGCATCATCTGACTTGTCTTTCAGACAATCTTTTTCCGTTTTAACATCCTCGAAAGTCTGAGACAGCTTACTATACTCATATACCATGTTTTTAAGTTCATTAACGAGATCTTCTCGTGTAAACATAATATTCAAGAAATCAAATACCTCATCAGTGTCATCAGCTATCAGACATGTACTTACTCTTCGCTATCGCTCGATGAGCTGCTGGAAGTGCTCTCATCTGAGTCAGAATCATCCCACTTGCTTTTTCTTTCCTCTGCAACTAGCACTTTGAGATCCCGCCTCTTGATGTATGGTTTCCTATTAGAACGGTGTCGTCTGCGATCTGAAATCTTTCTATCATCCTGCTTTGGTTTTGTTCAGTCCGCAGCAAAATGTCTTGGTCTGCCACATTCAAAACATTTTATATCATTAGTATTTTGTTCAGATTTATGTGCTTTAACTGAAAAAGAGGGAGATTGAGTTCTTTTCATAAATTTCCCGAACTTGTTAATGAAGAGGGTCATAGCATCATTGCTGATCTGCTCAGCTGTATTCTGTGGCTTTTCTTATGTTACAGCTAAGGCCTATGTAGGTTGAGACGTGGAAGGTCCTTCTTTCGATCTGGTCTCCAGTTCAAAATTCACAGGTCTTTAGATTTGCGAACAGATCATGGATTTCATGTTTGTTGAGGTCTTTTGATTCCCTCATAGCCATTGTCTTTACATCCCACTCCTTGGGAAGCGCTCTCATGACTTTCAGCACGAGTCTGTCACTGTATTCTTTACCCAATCTGGTCAGCTCTATAACCACTGAACTGAATCTCTCATCAAACTCAGTCATCGTTTCACCAGACTTCATCTTCATGGATTCAAATTTCTGCAGGGCACTGTGAGCTTGTTTTCTTTGGTTTCTTCAATGCGCTCGCAGATCTGGATTAGCTTCTCCCAAATTTCCTTGGTTGTACCGCAAGTCTGAATTTTACTGAATATATTATTGTCCAGTGTCTTATATAGAATGTATTTGGCCATGTTATCCAGGTTTTCCTTCTTTTTATCTTCCTACGTCCATTCTAGTCTGCGCTATTCAACCCATTGCGCTGCACCCGAAGAGATGGCCATGGAAGTGTTTGGCTTCATAATCTTTATGTTAGAGTAGATGCCCAACTAGCCAAATTGTGGCGTGTGGGTTCATAGACTCTTGTATGAAACAATCTTTATATATGATATTCGCATTTATTTATATGGCATTCTTTACTTTCATTATGTTGTATGATGATTAACAATTGCGTTGAGTAAAGACCAAGAATGCACTTAAGTGTATGTTAGATGTGATGGTGGGTATGACGGCTATCATGAAACACATCTAATAGTCACTGTGTATTCTGAACATGTTCCTAGTCGATTGGGCCGTCAAAATGAGTATAAGGCCGCCCGAGATAGAGACTAGTATCTGCGATGCGAAGTACCATGTTTCATTGGTAGGGAACATTGTGATGTTCTGAGCATGCAGATAGATAGTGACCTGGTGATCTATCGAACTACCATCGTTCGGCTTTCCAAGTGGTTATCATTTGTCGAGTGGATAAGTCCGAGGTCTTGGTTGTACTGATTAGTCCTCACGACTCGAAATGTCATTGAGACTCTACATGATAGGTGTCTCACTTTGACTCGTTTGCCGACTCACTTGGGGTCATCAGGCGGTGGGATTGGGTGAGATCCCGATGCATGTAGGAGTCGATGCATCGTTGTCGAGGATTCACCGCTCGTAGACATGCGTGGATATCCTATGCTATCTGAGGGGATAATAGTGTATAAATCTCTGGCCAGAGTACTAGAAGTGTTTTAGGTAAATGTGTTTACCTAGTTACACTCGCGATGTCACTATTCGATCTCCAAGATGTGTGAGACCGGAAATGTTGATTAAGGATTAATTGTTGAATTAATCGAGTTTTGATGATTTCTGGTGATTTAGATTTCATTTTGAATGTTGGGTTGCATTTTCGGGTCGAGAATCACATTTGGACCAATTCGGGAAATTTCGAGATTTTCGAATTTCGGGTGAAATCTTGTGGCAGATTTCATGACGTCGGCATCGTGTGTTTTCGCCGTTTGGCTGACGTAAGCATTTCTGTTGAGAAATCTTTCGGAAATATGTTAGCAGATTTGATGACGTCAGCATCACGTGATTGCTTAGCGTGGATGACGTAAGCATTGCTGGCTTGAGTCTGTTGGGTGAAAAGCTGTTGGTAGATCTCATGACGTCAGCAGCGTGTGTTGTCGTCGTGTGGCTGACCGACTGTTGTTATGGGAATTGTTGTGTCGACTGGTTTTGTCGGAGGACAATTCTTAGTGTTGTTTTCCAGTCGATGCTAGTGCTATTTATAGGAAGACTTGGTCTTCGTTTTGTGAATTCTTTTCCCATACTTAGCGATATTTCCAGCCTTTCGTTCCTTATCTTTTGAACCCTAGAACACTGTTCAGCCGTGAGCTTTCCGGCGATTTCTCGTCGTTCCTGGTGGTTGTTCTGCTCGTGCGAGGTAGCGTTGGACTCCTCTTGAGAAGCTCTTCCAATTCATACCAGTTTTAGAAGCTGTAGTTGGCTAGTCGAGGAACGCGAAGTTGCTGCCATTCGAGTGTTGCGTCGAGTTGGTAGAACTACGTTCTGGTTTTCGGTGAGACCTTGTTTCTAGCCTTAATTCTTAAGCTTTCTATGAATGTTTGAGGTATTTTGGATAGCTGGTCGAGGTGAGACTCCCAGCCGTGAGCTTGAGTAGAAATCTGTTAGATTTACGTTTTGTATGCCGTGTGTTTAACAGGCTTTTACCAGAGTCTTCGGGATTTCTCGCAGGGTTAGTTGTTGCTCAGTATAAGGTACGGATTTGAGCTTGATTTAGCTTGGGATTGGCGTGAGATATTATGCGTGGCTGTTGGGATGTTTCGGTGAACTTATCAGTGTATTGCTTGCTGAGCATTGGTGTTTATGCTAGCTGTTTATTGTGAATTGCATACACGCATTTGTTCATGCATATTTCAGGTCCCATGTGTATCGTGTTTTGCAGCCTTGTATCTTGTATTGCTGTTGTTGATTTCTTACCAGGATGTGAGGGCGAGCGGCGATACCGCACTCTCATCTCCCTGCTGGGATCGTAGCCACCATGAGCCGAGTGGTTAACTACCACAGTTCATGGCCGAGGCAACAGTAGGTTGAGTTGTTGATGCATCCGGTAAGTGGGTGTAGTTTCATGGAGAGTGGCTCACTACCACACTATGAACATACCCCGTGGCCACTATTCGTTGTTGATGATTCTTGGAGCTATGTTTGAGTTCCTTAGCTCCCTTGTGGGTCGAGCATTCCATTTTCCCTTGGCGTCTCATGCATAGCATCTGCATTTTATCTTATGCATTCTTTTAGCTTTATCTGATGCTCTCCGTACTGGGGTTTGACCCCATGTCCCTCCGGGGCTTGGTTTGTTTCTTTGTTGTGTTGTTTTCAGGAAACCCAGGTTCTACAGCTGGTCGTGGGTTTAACCCAGCTGGTGGTGCCCCAGGAGGTGGCTAGTGTGTCCCAGTAGCATATAGCATATATATATATGTATCAGCTGGCCAGGGGGATGCCCTGTGCCTTGTTGTTGTACCTGTAGGGGAGTCTGATACATGTTTGGATTTATGTATGCTTTGTTGTTGATTGTTCTATGTCTTGGGAAAACTTATGTTAAATATTGTCGTATTTTAAATTATATGTTTAAAACCGTCGGGCCTAAAAGCGAAAATTTTACCCACTTTTTGATAGCTTCCGCATGTGTTTATCTGATGTGAGCACGAGGCCTGACATTTTTGGTATCAGAGCTTAAACTGGGATAAGCTCAATTCCTTTGATCACACTTGAGTCTAGGCACAGTGTTGCGTATTGCATGTGCTTGATTTATATGACTATGTGCTGCATATTTGTGTTATATGTTTTCTATGTTGTATTTGTTCTGTTTTCCTTATCCTGTTGAGTGTTTTAGATGCCACCTAGACGTCGTGGTCGTAGTAGGGGTCTCTTCCAGGAATCAGGAGGACAGAATGAGGATCAGTATAGTGCGCCTAATCATACTCTTGAGAGTAGTGGAGAGGAGGAGGCTGCAGCTCCGCCGGCTCCGGTAGAGAGGATGGATGTGGTCATTGCTAGGTTTCAGAGGATGATCCCTCCTATCTTCAATGGCGACGAGTCTAGCGAGGATGCTGATTCATGGCTTCATAACGTCATTCTCCTTTTCGATCGAGCTCAGTATGACAACGATCTCCGGTTGAGGTTAGTCACTTTGTTGTTCAGGAAGGCCGCAGAGCGTTGGTGGCGAGGTGCGTCTCGTACCTTAGAGGAGACTGGAGTGGAGCTATCTTGGGATGTTTTCTGTGAGACCTTTAGGAAGGAGTATGTCCCAGACTCCTTTGTGGCTGCCCGTGAGCGGGAGTTTGAGTTATCGAGTTTTGATGATTTCTGGTGATTTAGATTTCATTTTGAATGTTGGGTTGCATTTTCGGGTCGAGAATCACATTTGGACCAATTCGGGAAATTTCGAGATTTTCGAATTTCGGGTGAAATCTTGTGGCAGATTTCATGACGTCAGCAGCGTGTGTTTTCGCCGTTTGGCTGACGTAAGCATTTCTGTTGAGAAATCTTTCGTAAATATGTTAGCAGATTTGATGACGTCAGCATCGCGTGATTGCTTAGCGTGGATGACGTAAGCATTGCTGGCTTGAGTCTGTTGGGTGAAAAGCTGTTGGTAGATCTCATGACGTCAGCAGCGTGTGTTGTCGTCGTGTGGCTGACGTAAGCGTTGCTGTTGAGATATTTGGTTGAGATCTGTTCAGCGTGCTTTCTGTGGTGCGACGCCGTTTAGTGAACGCGGGAGGAAAGATCTGTTTTGTTTAGTTGGCTTTCGAAAGTTTAGACCTGATGATGTAAGCATATCTGTTGTGTTTCGCGTGACTAGTATAGTGACCAGACTTGCTTGCGTAAGCAAACCACTCCGCAGTTTTGTTGATGCGACGTCGTTTTGGGGTTTTTAGTGTATTTTAGCGTCTGCGTTGGTTTTGCGAGATCTGTTGAGTAATTGTAGTTTTGAAATCTGTTTTGTCGGTAGAATAATTGAACAGATCTCTCGCACTTATAAATTAGAAACGTTGGTTTCGTTTCTTTTCACCAGATCCCATACTTAGGAAATAATTCTCTCGACTTCGTCCTCTGTTTCTTCAAAACCTAGCACTGTTCACCGTGAACTTTTCCGGCCATTTCCCGTTGATTTCGGCCACCGTTTTTCACATTCGAGGTAGCGTTGGACTCCTCTTGGAGAGCTCTTTCATCCTATACCAATCTTGGAAACTACGGGTTGTCCAGGGAGAGATCGTGAGGAGGCATAAGCTTATTCCTGTTCGTGTGTTTGTGCGCGCAGGTAGCCTCCGGGTTTTAGCTTTGAGATCTCGTTCCTAGTTGTTAATTTTAGCTTCCTGGTAAGATGTTTAAGGATGATAACTAGCTGGTTGAGTGGTAGCTCCCAGCCGTGTGTTTGATATTGGTTTGGCCGTAAGTTTCTGTGTGGAGGCTGAGAATTGTATGTCGTGTATTTTAGCAGGTTTCGACCAGCTTTCTCAGGCCTTGAATTGTGGTAATTATTGCACAGAATCTAATGTACGGATTTGAGCTTGATTTAGCTTGGGATTGGCGTGAGATATTATGTGTGGCTGCTGGGATGGTTTGCTGAACTTATCAGTGTGTTGCTTACTGAGCATCGGTGTTTATGCTAGCTGTTTATTGTGAATTGCATACACGCATTTGTTCACGCATATTTCAGGTCCCATGTGTATCGTGTTTTGCAGCCTTGTATATTGTATTGCTGTTGTTGATTTCTTACCAGGATGTGAGGGCGAACGGCAATACCACACTCTCATCTCCCTGCTGGGATCGTAGCCACCATGAGCCGAGTGGTTAACTACCACAGTTCATGGGCGAGGCAACAGTAGGTTGAGTTGTTTGATGCATCCGATAAATGGGTGTAGTTTCATGGCGAGTGGCCCACTACCGCACTATGAACATACCCCGTGGCCACTATTCATTGTTGATGATTCTTGGAGTTATGTTTGAGTTCCTTAGCTCCCTTGTGGGTCGAGCATTCCATTTTCCCTTGGCGTCTCATGCATAGCATCTGCATTTTATCTTATGCATTCTTTTAGCTTTATCTGATGCTCTCCGTACTGGGGTTTGACCCCATGTCCCTCCGGGGCTTGGTTTGTTTCTTTGTTGTGTTGTTTTCAGGAAACCCAGGTTCTACAGCTGGTCGTGGGTTTAACCCAGCTGGTGGTGCCCCAGGAGGTGGCTAGTGTGTCCCAATAGCATATAGTATATATATATATGTATTTATTGTACCTGTAGGGGAGTCTGATACATGTTTGGATTTATGTATGCTTTGTTGTTGATTGTTCTATGTCTTGGGAAAACTTATGTTAAATATTGTCGTATTTTAAATTATATGTTTAAAACCGTCGGGCCTAAAAGCGAAAATTTTACCCACTTTTTGATAGCTTCCGCATGTGTTTATCTGTTGTGAGCACGAGGCCTGACAAGATGTATGCATAGCTATCGGATCTATAGCGACTCTCGATTCACCAATGGTCGTTGATCTGATCGGGATATATGAATTGAAAGGACCGTACTGTACGCTAACCACGACCAAATGGTTCTTGTAGGCACTATCAGTGATACCTAGGGGATCATGGGGCGATGTTGCTAGATTCTCTTACCATGATCCGTTGGGCAAGTCCGGAATTGTGATTCCGGAGCCGCAATGGTTGTGGGCCCACGGCTAGCTATATCCCTGAACCATTGAGGGTCACACAAGTACTGGATTCGAGATTCCCACACGGATACTCAGCTCAATGTGTTGAGCATACGAAGAGGATTTTGGGGAGTGCAACTTCAACAGGGGTCAAATCGGGATTTCCCGCTGTTGAGGGGCAAAACGGTCATTTTGAACTGGGGTTCTGAAAAATGGTTTTTCAGATCATAGTATTCAGTTCTGGAAACTGATTCGATCCGTCCGATCTGATCGGTGATCGGAGTTACGATGAAGTCTCGGTGTTGGAGATGAAACGAATGTTCATCCGTTGGACCCGGGCCCTTTGGGCCGGATCCAAATCCATCACCAAGTCTACTTAATGGAGACTTAGGCCTTAATCAACTCACTTGATAACTAAGACACAAAACCCTAACCCTAAGCTCTTGTAGCCGCCGCCCCTTCCATCCTCTAAAAGCCGTCGCCTCCGCCCTTGTGCGCCGCCGCCGCCACGTGCCGCCGGAAATTTTTCCGGCCAATCTTTACAAGGAGAATCCGTCCACGCCGATCTCGTCAGGCCTTCTAGTTCAGGCTGACGAAGGAGTCGCGAATCTGGTCGTGGACCGGATTGACGTTATCTACCGCCGCCTACCGTGAAGTGCCGGTTTCCTCGAGAAACTGGTCGGAGCCAGGCACGAGTTGCCAGCAAGGTAGCAATCTAAACGCCCTATGAATGTCATAGATTGTTTATTGTTTTTATTGTATTGATCGTCTCCCGGTATTTTTGTTCTTCCGCTGCCTCGTCGGGAGGCGTGATCCGGATCCGCCGCGATTCCCCAACAGTGGTATCAGAGCCAAGGTTTTCGGATCTGATCAATACATTGTTGCCATATTGTATCTAACATCTCGATTTTTCAGAAACGAGATCAAGAATCACGACCACGCCACCGCCCATGCGGCGGCGCCAACATAAGCGCGCGAGCACGCGCGCAGCCGCGCGATAGCTTGCGCACTCGTTGCGCACGGCTGCCGACTCATGGCTGCTGCTTCGCGTGCGATTTTCGCACGTGGCCTGCCGATGATCACGCGTCGTTGCGCGCCGCTGTGCGCCAAGGAGATGCGCGCTGGTCGCGCATCACGGCCAGTCAATGGCCACCTTTTGCTTCAGGCGGTGGCAAAAGCTGGCAGATGCGATGTTGGGCGCCGCTGCGTGCGATGGGCGATTGTCGTCGCTGCCTTGCGCACGGTTGCGCCATTGCCTGGCGCAACCACTGGTCGATGCCCGCTTACTGGACACGCAACTGGTTGCACGGTGATGCGCGGCCGTGCGTCGCGCTTTGCGCGACGATTGCGCGGCTGCCGCACGCGTGATTTTGTGGTGGCGCCGCCACCGTCGGCTGCCGCTCCGACGATGTCGTGACGGCTGATTTCTTCTAGGGTTTAGTTCGGGCCTGTCCCGGGCAGCCCGTGAAGTTTTCGGGCCGGTGTTCGATATCGTGCCCGTTTTGGTCGATTTTGAAATTTTGAGATTTTTGGGCCTAAAATTGTTTTAAGCTCAATGTGATATAATTAAAATTAGCAAAATGTGATTTTAATTGTAGAATATGATTTTATAATGAAATATGATTTTGTTGATTAAAATTTGATTTTATCGACAAAATACGATTTTATTATAAAATGCGATTTTATGATTAAAATATGATTTTGCGATAAATAATAGGATTATTTAATTTATGCATGTTAATTAGATTATCTGCATGATTGGGATGATCGAGAGCCGTGCCCAATTTCTTAGGTGTATGCGATAGGTTTTTGTGATTCAGTTGTATTAATATTTTGATTATCATTTAAAGTGGGCCTGTTTGTGGCCCGTTCCCACCCCTTGATAAATGTATCCCTTATCTGTCATGGTAAATTTAAATGTAAAATTACTAGATTTAGTGGGAGGACATCCGAAGACGGTGGACATGACGATCAAGAATATTGAAGACCGAAGATCTGTAAAACCGGAAGCATTGTAATAGGATTGCATTGCATATTGCATCACCCCTAGGATTGGACTCAGGTCCGTGACTGGCAACCACGGAACGCATAGATCTCGCGATCGATCATCCCAATATTTATATATGTTGATATATAGTTTAGTTGAATCCGCATGTTGCATGTTTTAAATTTGATTTAAAATAAATGCATGAGACCAAAGTTTTTCAAAAATAAAATCCCTCGTTTTAAATATGATTTAAAACTAATATCAAGATAAATGTTTATTCGATAAACTAAAGGGTATTTAAAATTGTTTAAATTTCCCTACAGAGACCAAAGTTTTTCAAAAATAAAATCCCTCGTTTTAAATATGATTTAAAACTAATATCAAGATAAATGTTTATTCGATAAACTAAAGGGTATTTAAAATTGTTTAAATTTCCCTACCTTCCATCAACAATGGGTGTACGTCGATGCTACCCGTATACATGGCCTGACTCATAATATTGATGGGGTCATATATGCCGGAAAGCTGTCCACGCCATTGACAATTGTTGTGAGTCGGTTGGAACTCCCTTTAACGTTGGCTCATATTATTGGGGACGTTAAGGGGACCGTCCCTCACGACTCAACATTGATGGGTCATCTTGACACGTGATAGTAAACGGCATCATATTATTGGGCCCTGGACGTGAGGTGAATACATGGAGGTTGCACCGGTTGCAATCGGAAACTACCTTTTGGGGGTCATGGATGGCTGATATTATTCGGGTCCATGATCGCTTGATTGGGCTCCGTGTACCCACTAAAGAAACCTGTTTTCTCGATTTCATTAGAGGGTGGTGAAATCGTTAAAATAGTGGGAGGGTAATTCATAAAACTTAACGACCATGTTTTATGTCTTAGCGATTATTTTTATATAGTTAGTAATGTATGTCTGCTTTCCTTTTCAGTATTACTGCTTTTAAAATGGTTTCGATGAAAAACCCGCTCGCTGCTATACTGGATAGCAAAGGTTCACCGGTCTGAACTACCAAGACTGGCTCCGCAACCTCAATCTTTTATTGGCTTCGGAGAAACTTCTTTATGTGATAGAGAAGTGCACTCCGAAGGAAGCCCCTGCCGATATCAGCCCTGAGGAGCTGATAACGCTTAAACAATGGTGGGACGACGAGGTTAAAGCTCGGTGCTATGTGATGGCATCGATGTCCAATGAAATGCAACGGCGTTATGAGAAGATGAAGTATGCTGCTGACATACTTTTTCACCTCAAAGAGCTGTACGGGGAGAACTCTCGACATGAGAGGTTCACGGCTGTCAAGGAGCTTATGACAAGCCGCATGCGGGACTTCGGTCCGCGAGCATGGGGTTCGTATGATTGGGCTCGTTGAAAAGCTGTTGGGCCTTGATATCGCACTTCCACACGAGCTGTCGGTGGATGTACTTCTCCTCTCGCTACCTGCTGCATTTGACCCCTTTGTGGTCAACTTCAACATGAACAAGCTGGCAGCCACTCTTGAAGAGGTGGTTAACATGCTTGTAGTGTTTGAAGGGACCATAAAGAAGGACAAACCCGTCCTCCTTCTGGGCTCTTCTTCCTCTGCGAAGAAGGGGCCCAGACGCAAGAGCAAGAAACGTTCTGCTCCTGCGAAGGAGGAAAAGTCCGCCAAGAAGCAAAAGGCAAAGGCTTCCAAACCGAACAAGTCTGAGGACGTTTGCCACCACTGCCACAAGCCTGGGCATTGGAGGAGGAACTGTAAGGAGTACCTCGAGCAGTTGCGAATTGCGAAAGGTATGTTCTACATTGAAATAAATATGTCTCTTAGTTCGACTTCTTGGGTACTTGATACCGGATGTGGATCTCATATCTGCAATGATTTGCAGGTGATGACAAGAAGCCGACGTCTTAGAGAGGGTGAGACCCACTTGAGGCTTGGCAATGGAGCAAGAGTTGCTGCAGTAGCTATAGGAGATGTTCATTTATTTCTATCTTCTGATTTTAAGTTGTTATTGAGAAACGTTTTATTTGTTCCTGAATTAATAAAGAACATTATTTCTGTTTCTATGCTTGATAGTGATGGATATTCTTGTATGTTTGCTAATTCGATTTGCAATATTTACAAGAATGAATGTTTAATTGGAATTGGGGAACGCGAAAACGATTTATACACCTTAAAATTAAAAGACGTTCCAACTCGCGATGTCGAAGCACATACAACAACGATTAAACGGAAACATGATAACTTGAACCCAGCACAACTTTGGCACGCTAGGCTAGGTCATATTTCTCTAAGTAGGATGAACAAGTTAGTTAGGAGTGACTTGTTTGATATGTCAGACATTAACTCCCTACCGACTTGTGAATCTTGTCTTAAGGGAAAGATGACAAAGCAACCCTTCAAGGGCAAGGGTGAGCGTGCTCAAGGCCTATTGGATTTGATCCATACTGATGTGTGCGGCCCGTTTAGTATTGGTACTAAATATGGTCACACATACTTCATCACCTTTACCGATGATTACTCTAGGTATGGGTACTTGTACTTAATGAAGT